>PVJX010020309.1:0-33534 GCA_004027295.1 Dolichotis patagonum | reverse complement strand
TCAGGGTATTATAATTTTCCCTGAATAGATCTTTTACTTCTTTCATTAGATTGATTCCTAAGTATTTCATTTCTTTGGGTGCTAGTGTGAAGGGTGTGGCTTCTCTTATTTCTCTCTCAGTATTTTTGTTGTTAGTGTATAGGAATGCTATTAATTTTTGAGTATTGACTTTGTATCTAGCTACATTGCTGAATTTATTTATTATATCTAGGAGTCTTTCAATGGAGTTTTGGGGTCTTCTATGTAAAGTATCATGTCATCTGCAAACAACAATAATTTAACTTCCTCTTTTTCTATCTTTACTCCTTTTATTTCTCTCTCTTGTCTAATTGCTCTGGCTAGTATTACCAGTACTATGTTGAATAGGAGCGGTGATAGGGGACATCCTTGTCTTGTGCCTGATTTTAAGGTAAAGGCTTTCAGTTCTTGGTCATTTAATATGATGCTGGCTGTTGGTTTGTCATAGATGGCCTTTATCATATTGAGGTAAAGACCATCTATTCCAATTCTCTGTAAGGTTCTTATCATGAATGAGTGTTGGACTTTATCAAAAGCTTTTTCTGCATCTATAGAGATGATCATGTGGTTCTTCCTTTTGCCTTTATTGATATGGTGGATCACATTTATTGTTTTGCATATGTTGAACCATCCCTGCATTCCTGGAATGAATCCCACTTGGTCGTGGTGTATAATCTTCTTGATGATTTGCTGCATCCTGTTTGCCAATATTTTATTGAGAATTTTTGCATCTATGTTCATTAGGGAGATTGGCCTATAGTTCTCTTTTAGTTAGGTCTTTCTCAGGTTTTGGTACTAGAGTAATATTTGCTTCCAGGAGTGGCTTAGGAAGAATTGCTTCCCTTTAGATCTCACTGAAGAGTTAATTTCAGGAGTGTTGGAATTAAGTCTTCTTTGTATTTCTTGTAGAATTCTGCAATGAATCCATCTGGGCCTGGGCTCTTCTTTGTTGGCAAGGACTTAATTATATTTTCAATTTCATCAATAGAAATTGGGTTATTTAGCAGTTTTACATCTTCCTGATTGAGCTTTGGTAGTGCATATGTAACTAGGAATGTATCTATTTCTTCAGTGTTATCGAACCTATGAAAGTAGAGGTTTTCAAAATAGGTGTTGATGATCTTCTGTATTTCCACCGAGTCTATAGTAATTTCACCTTTTTCATTCCTTATTGCATGAATTTGAGTTTTTTTCTTTCCTTTTTTTAATAAGGTTGGCTAGGGGCTTATCAATTTTATTTATTCTTTCAAAGAACCAACTCTTTGATTCATTGATTCTTTGTATTGTTTTCTTAGTCTATTGCATTAATTTCTGCTCTGATCTTTATAATTTCCTCCCTTCTTTTGGCTTTTGGCTTGGCTTGCTCTTCTTTTTCTAGATGTTTGAGTTGTAGCATCAGGTTGTTTATTTGTGTTCATTCTGTCTTCCTGATGTGGAACTCAGTGTAATAAATTTTCCTCTGAGGACTGCTTTCATTGCATCCCACAAAATCCGGTAAGTTGTGTCTGTATTTTCATTTACTTGTAGATATTGTTTAATTTCTTCTTTAATTTCCTCTGCAACCCACTGATTGCTCAAGAGTGTATTACTCAGTTTCCATGTGTTTGTGAGGTTTTTGCAGTTGCTTTTATTGTTAACTTCTAGTTTCATGGCACTATGATCCGATAACATGCATGGGATAATTTCCATTTTTTGCATTTACTTAAATATGTTCTTTGGGCTAGTATATGGTCTATTTTAGAGAATGTCCCATGTACTGCTGAGAAGAATGTATATTCTGATGTTGTTGGATGGAACACTCTATATATGTCTATCAAGTCCAATTGTTCACAGGTGTGATTCTGTTCTGTTATTTCTTTGCTGATTTTCTCTCTAGTTGATCTGTCCCTTTGTGTCAATGGTGTGTTAAAATCTCCTGTTATAATTGTATTATTGCTTATTTGATTTTTCATTTCTGTTAGTATTTGCTTTGTATAGCTGGGTGCTCTGGAATTTGGTGCATATATATTTAAGATTGTTATCTCTTCCTCTTGAAGTCTTCCCCTAACTAGGCAGACTTTTGGTGGCCCCAAAGAGAGGAACCCTGGCACATCGGGACCCACACTGTGCAGTTGACTCAGGGTGCTGGGAGAACAAGGAGCTCCTCCCCTCTCTGGGGGGTGGCTGTGAGTGTGGCAGACTTTTGGCGGCCCAAAGGAGAGAGACCCTGGTGCCTCGGGACCTGCACCATGCGGTTGACCCAGGGTGCCGGGAGAACAAGGAGTTCCTCCCCTCTCTGGGGGGCAGCTGTGAGCCTGCCGGCGTGTGGGCTGAGAATCAGACATCTTATGTCATCCTGTCCCCTGTCCCGTGTCCCCCCCCCCTTAGCAAGTGGGAGCCAGTGAACTACACATCTTGTGAAAAGATTGGCTATGTTATTTAGTATGAGCTCTCCATATGCAAAGATATGGACAACCATTTGGAAGAATAAAAGAGACAATATGACAGATAGTGAAGATCTCTAGTTGTCTAGCTTTGAAAGTTATGCTTTCTTATGTTCCGTTCTGTTCTGTTTTGTTGTGTTTAATTTTACCCCCTTTAAAATAAAATTAAAAAAAAAAAGAAGAATGCAGCCAAACTACCAATGTGGTTTCAGCCTTTTGCGATCCTGAGTAGAGAATCTTCATACTATATCTAGACTTCTTCCTTACATAATTATGAGATAACAGATACTGTTTTCAGTGGCTAAGTTTGTGGTAACTTGTTACTTAGCAATATAAAATGAACCCAGTATGACATGCCTATGTTAAAATATGACCCCAGTATCATCCACATCATATGATGCTATGTAAATCAATATAAATATGAATTCCTGGAAGTTGGTTATACATGGCAGACTCCTTGCAATAATTCAACTACATATATATATATATATATATATATATATACAAATATATATATTTGTATATATATTTGTATATATATATATATATATATATATATATATATATATATACAAATGACCAAGTAAATGTACCATATAAAACTCAAGTCTTTCTTATATTACCTTAAAAAATCTGCAGATACTCCAAACACAAGGGAACGTATGATAAGAAGGTATGCATAAAGAGACAACAGAGTTAACTAAGATTTAAATATCTTACTTTTGCTAATTTTATTTTAAAAAAGAAAATTAGCTATATGAACATGTTGTTTAGAAGACGTTAGTGTAAATGAGGGGTGATCGGCTTAAGCTTCATAGTAAATCAGCTTCTCTCTGTTTCCTTAACACTTGATGTAATGTGGGACATAATTATGCCAAGTCTCAAATATTCTTTCTTGTATATCTAATCATTTAAGTTAGTGACTTAGTGACTCTAAATTTTTCTTGAGTGAATTACGCTGAGTGTGATAGTACACACTGCTAATACCAGCTACTCAAAGTCTGGGTTCAGCCTGGGCAAATTAACAAGACCCTGTCTCAAAAGAGACAGTGGAGAATGTAGCTTAGTGGTACGTGCTTGCCTAAAACACAAGCGCCCTGGATACAATCCCCAGTATTCCTCTACCCCGCAAAAAATCCAGTTGTACAAACTAAGAGAATTAACATCATTTGAAGAATGCCTGTAAGTTGAATACACTTTCAAGTTTTGGTATCCTGGGACACTTATAGTAAGCATTTTATCTATTTATATATATTTACATGTGCATATACACATACATAAATATTTATATCTTCGTCTCTATTTCCAAAGAAGAAAAAGAAAGGGGCCAGGGATTTAGCACAGCAGCTTAAGCACTTGACAAGGGCAAGATTGTGAGTCCAATTCTTGGTACAAAAAAAAAAAAAAAAACTCAAGAAGAAAAGAAAAATAATTCAATTTTATATCTTAGTTAGTAATTAAGTAAAAAGGCAAAATAATTTATCTCAGAGATCATACTACCTTGCCCTTTATGTTTGAAGTCCATGTCTTTGGGGGTGAAATGAAAGGAGAATCTTCCATAAAGGCGTGCAGTTCATTCACAGACAGGAAGAAATATCCAGTTCTAAAGAGGTTTTTGTTTACAATTGATTTTTCCAAAGAAAAAATTATCCAAAAATATAGTGTATCAATGCTAAATAACCTACTCTAACATTTGTATTATCATTTCTATTAAGTCTAGTATTTAAAAATTAAAATATCCATTTACATGGAGCAAATAATGTTTTCCATTAAATCTGGTAATGCAAACTTCAAGATAAAACTCCAAAATGACAAAAGTCTTCAGATTTTCTGATAAAGATTATTATCCTATAGCACCAAAAAAGACACTTTGGGGAAATAAAATGAAAGTTAAATTTTTCTCTGGCTTGTAACTTTTTTTTCTATACTGAGGGTTGAACTCATGTGAGAAACCAGCCTGCTAATTGGAGGGGGCACACATAGACTAAAAACATGACACAAAATTCATTTTTGAAAGCGGGGCAGGGGACTCTTGCCTCTACCGGACAAAAAGCCACGTGCATCTGGCCCACCTTCCTTTTGTTTACTTAGACGCAGGAGCTAGCAATTGGGGTAGCAGAAGGTTCTGTCTCCCGCTATCGATGATACACACCCAGGTAAACAGCAGCTCTTGGCTGCTCTGACTCACCCTTGGGACTTGAGATGTGCAAGCACGTCTGCATGTAGCCAAACGTGCACGGGTTGCTGTTTTTCTCCGTCATGCTTACAGAAAAGGTCACTTAGACCTTGATCCTCATTACCTGGTCTCCTACAAACCCAGGGTGCTCTTCTAATGAGGGGCTTCCTGGGCATACCCTCACTCTTTTTTTTTTTAAAAGAGGGTAAAATTAAACACAACAAAACAGAACACAAGAAAGCAATGTAAGAGACATAAATTTCAAAGCAAGACAATCAGAGATCTTTACTATCTATCATATTGTCTCTTACTTTCTTCCAAATAGTTGTCCATATCTTCACATACAGAGAATTCACACAAAACAACATAGTATGGAACTGATCTGAACAGGATGAGGAAGGTGTTTTAGGTCTTCAAGACCAGACAATAGGGAAGTCAAGAATGGCTGTCATAGTGTCTCTCATTCTCTTCAAAACAGCTGTCCATACCTTCATGTGTGTTGAATTTAAACAAAACAAAACAGGCTGAAATCACTCTGAACAAAGAATGATAGTATTGCTGGATTTCACTTCATGATGCTACGTAATCAGCACTGGTTACTGTAGTGTCTCTTTTTCTTCAAAGTAGTTGTTCATTACATCATGCATTATATAATTGGTTCTCATAAACTGTCTATAAGTTATACACATGCATGAGTATCTACATGTATATCTGTCCTTTCTGTATTAGAGGGAAAAACAAAACAAAGCAACACAAAATAAAACAAATTCCTAGAAAACCATTAAACGAAAAAGTCATATAAAATCACAATACAAGGTGATCTGCAATGGTTACTATGATGTCTCAGTAGTATATAACAATATTAATAAAAACAAAACATTGGAGATATTGTAAGACTTCAAAAGCAGGTAATAATCAAACCAGAGTGGGTATCCTAGTGAATCTTGTCATCTTCAGTGTAGTTGCCTATACTCTTAGACTTGATACTATCAATCATAACAGATTCGAATAAAATCAGTCAATACAATACAGCAATCTGACAAACCAGATTCAAATAAGATCAGTCATAATAAGACAGTGTAAGTTATAAGGGCTTCAGATTAAGTTAATAGGAAATTAAGGACTCTTTTTTTTAAACATTGAGATAAGTTCTCAATAAGTTGTCCAGGCTGGTTTTGAACCTCCTGAGGCTTCTCTCAGCCTCCTGAGTAACTAGAATTACAATTTGTACCTTAAACTTGCTTGTTTAAAGGCAGTACTTCTACCTCTATTTAGTATAGATTTCACTAATCTGAAAGTTAAAATGCAAAAAAAAAAAAAAAAGAAAGTTAAAATGCATAATCAACTGGTATAATGTAAGAGTTTTGGTTATAAGAGTTTTCATAGGCCAGAAAACATCTACTTCCACAAAGGGACTCAAAAGTTTGTGGAAAAGTAAAACTAAATAGTTTACTATTGTTCACATGATCTGAGATAGAAACAAAGGGTAATACCTTTTGGAAATCTGTTAAAGGACTTCTGGGAAGCTGGCAGAGTGGTGAACAGCAGAAAGACAGCCTCTTTGAAATATGGTGTCCCGACACTGGAACATAGCAATGTGAGGAAGAGGAGAGAAGTGGGTTCCTGAGACCCAGCAAGGGTTTCAGTCGAGACTTGAAGCCTATGGGGAGAGAAGAGGGACTTCAGCACAGAAGGAGGTGGGAAGCAGTGCTTTCTCCCTGCCCCCGACTTGCTGTGCGGGAGGGGAGGCTCACCCCCCTAGACGTATGTGACTACTGGCAACGCTGGAGGCCCCCACAGAGAATGCACCAATCCTCTGTGCGTTCTCTGCTGTGCATACACAGCCGTGACACAGCGGCCTCAGTAGCTGGTGAGTTGAGTTCAGACATCTCACAGGAGAGCCTAGTGCCGATCTTGGCCAGGGGTGCATGGAGCTCAGAACACGGAGAAGCACCTGGCGTGTTCCAGCTAATGGCTCCCAGCGTCAGGGTGAGGCAGAACTGAGTTCATGTCCCAGGACGTCAAGTTCACCAGCCCGAACTTCGGTGGAAATAAAAGTGCAGGTTTGCTGGGATCACCTGCTGCCTGCTGCAGATCTCAGGCAGGCTTGGTGAGATTAATGAACGTGGACCTGGGCTCCGTCGGCCCGCCCTGTCCACCAGGGACAAGCAACGCATGCCCCAAAGCGCACGTGGTGTTTTCCTTTCTTCTTGATTGTTTGTTCTTGTTTTCATGCGTATGAACATTGTTTCTAGTATCTGTTATTGTTGTTCTGTTGTTCTTGTTTTTATTTCTCCCTTCTCTCTTTCCCTCCTGTCTTGTTTATCAGTTTCTCAAAGTTTACGTGACCTTACTTTCTCCTCCAATCTTGCTTCTAATGTCTTGATTTTCTATTTCTTTACATTTTTCTGCAGTCCCTTTTAACTTTTCTCCTTTGAGGGTAGATCACCATATTGAGGAATATTTACTGTATACAATTTTGTGGTCTTTTTTGTGCACTGCTTTAGATTTTGTTATGAAATCACAAATCTAATTCATATGGTTAAAGGTGGCAAATTAACAGTTCCCCAGTTTGTCATTTTCTCTGCTGTGCTGGGTGCTATTGTTACTCCCGATTGTACAACTTTAACCAAGATGACATAATTGTTCTAAACAGCTGTTTTTTCTGGTATGCCAAGATTGAGATTGCCGGAGAGTTACAAACAACACTAGAGACCAATGCCAAAAAAAAAAAAAAGGACTAAGATAAATAAGCAGCAACTTCTCATCCCAAATAAATCAAAGAGGTAGGATCTCAAAAGAGACTCAAAACCCAAAAACAAGGTATAGCTCAGAAGACTACTCTCTGAGAAGTAGACATTTCCTAAGGGTTTCAATACTAGCAATAAAACTACTCACTGTAAACAATTTATAAGATTTGACTGGGCCGGGGATTTAGCTCAGTTGGCTTAAGCGCCTGCCTGGCAAGCGTGAGGTCATGAGTTTGATCCCCGGTACCAAAAAAAAAAAAAGATTTGACACAAAAATTAAACATATATATACATATATATATACATATATGTATATATATGAATGAAAAGAAAATGAGAAAACACAAAAGCACCGTGTAACTCCAGACTCTTCTAGCTCACTGAAGGCAAACCCAGGGAGCAATGAGGTGGAACAATTCCAAAGCCACCCACCTGGACTCTCCGAAGTGGTAACGGCAGAAGTAACAAAACAGATGAAGGAGGCTCTAGAAAAAAATCAAATGAGAAATAATTTCTCAGATTACTACAGAGATGGTGATCACAATGAATGTCATAGTTAGTGACTCTAGAACAGATACAGTTTAAAAAAATAGAGGATCTTAGGAAAATTATGGAAACTATGAATGCCCAAAATAAGAAAGAAATGGAATTCATGAAACAGATTCTAAAAGATATCTAAGAGATAAAAATTCCTCAGCAAGCCAGTAATGTAACTCAGTGGTACAGTGTCTGACTAGGAAGCCTAGGGCACTGAGTTCAATTCCCAGTACCAGCAGGAAAAGCCCATAAAAGAATTCCTGTGGAAGTAGATGCAATTGAATGGCCAATGCAAGGATACAATATCACATGTAGAAGACAGGATTACGATTAGTGATCAAAAGGGCTAGGGATTTAGCTCAGCACTATAAGCACCTGCCTGCCAATCATGAGGTTGTGAGTTCGATCCCCGATACCAAAAAAAAAAAAAAAAAGAAAACATGATTAGTGATCACAAAAATAAAAGTTTCTCAAATACCAAGGGACTATAAAAACTCATCCTAACAGTTGCTAGATGTTGCAAAGAAGGATAACATAAGATTCATCAGAGTCAATGAAAAAGCAGGAGATGGCACAAATAACATTAAAGAAAAACTGTTTACAGAAGTAATGGCAGAAAACTTCCTATGCAGGGAAAAGGAATTTGGCATAAGACAAGTCTGTGCCTGCATTTCCAGAGCTCCTTTAACCCTGAGCAGGCATGACTTCTGTTACTGGACACCAGACTCCAGGTTCTTCAGTCTTTCTGGTTTTTGCTTTTTTTATTTTTTATGTTTTTATTTTTGTACCAGGAATTGAACTCACAACCCTGTGCTTGCCAAGCAGGCGCTGGGTCACTGCTGAGCTACACCTCTAGCCCTCTTCAGCATTTCAGCGTGAACTCATGCCAGTCACTCTCCAGGAGCTTTCAGTACTAACATGGAATTGCACCTTGGATTCTTCTTGCAATGCAACTTTCAGCTTCTTGGACTGAGCAGCCGCTAGATTCTCTAGCTCTCCAGAACACACGTACTCATTGTGGACTGTCTTATCTCTGATCTTGTAAGACTAACAAACCCCTTGAATAATTTATATATTTTTTCCTATTGATTCTCTTTCTCCAGAGAACCCTAACCAATATGGACCCCAAAGTAGAAGCCCTCAGCAAAATTGCTCCTAAATTTGATGCACAAAAATTATGGAAAGATAATTTTCTTGTAGTTGTTTTAAGGTTATATAGCACTTTCTCAAAATCTGTTTATCAAGGTTCTTGACAAGTGACCTCAAGAGTCCTTAAACTGTGTCTTGATTACCTTTTTTTTAACCCAACACCCGAAGTTAAGGAAGGAAAGTTTTATTTAGTTCAGTTTGTCCAGGCTTCAGTCCATAATCAGCTGGCTCCAAGGCAGGGTGGCCTGGCAGAGGAGCACCAATTACTGGCAGTGGAATACAGCACAAGCAACAGGAGCAAAAGAGAACAGCACAGAAAGGAGACTCTTTCTGTCCCCTATATTGCATGTAGGTCACACTCACCCTATGGTGGGTGTAATACTCACACCCATAATGCCAGCATTGAACCATGAATCAACCACAAATCCTAGAAGCTTGCCCCCTTGACTGCATGAGACTTTGGGGAGACATCCAGGCACAACCGTGACATTCTGTCCCTGGCCCCCCAAAAAGTCATGCACAATCTTTATGCAAAAGACATTTAGTCCATCTCCAAGAGTTTCCTAAATCCTAACAGGTTCAGCATTATTGAAAAGTCCAAGCCCCAAATCTCCTCTAAGATCTAAGGCGAACTCCTAGCTATGAGCCCTGTACAAATGAAATGTTAAACACTTGCAACACTCAGTGGCATAGGATAAACATTATCAGGTACAAACAGGGAAATGCAAAATACAGTGACCAAAGGAAGTCCAAAATCCAGCAGAGAAAACATTAAGTCCTGTTGTTCCATGTGGAACATCTGAAGCAATCCATGATAAATTGTGAACTCCAGAGGACTCACATAGCTAGCCCCTAAATCACTTCTGGTGGTTCTGGTTCCTATGGCTTCTCTTTTAGGCCTGCTTTGCTTCCTTCTTTCAACCTTCTTAGGTTATCCACATTCCTGGCTTTTCCAAATCTGAGGTCTCCACTGCACCTTTGACTTCACACTTGCAGCTTCACACAGGCCAGACTGCCTAGCCTCCAAGGCCTTCTACTGAAACCTGCATGGAAGTCTTTTTAACCTCCGACTCTTGCATTCTGCATGCACCTAAAACAAGTGCCATGTGGTCGATGCCAAGGTCTGCTGCCAGCTGGAGCAGTAGCCAGGATTTCCTCTCTCTTGGCTACAGGGGTCGAGTGCCTGGATCACTGGGCACTCTGAACCTGATTCTGTGGGAAAAATTCTTTATGCTGCCGCCACTCTGGAACCTGGTGCAGCCACTGCTGCCATTCTAGAACACTGTGTTTTGCAGCTTTGTCCTCAAAGCAAAGTCTTTCATTTATGCAGTTTTAAAACTCCAAAGGCTGGAGACTTTCTGCTTCTTGTGATGCTCTCAGGCTATCTTTTCTAGTCTTCTGCTCTTTCTCAACAGTTAAGATCTCCCCAACTCTATCTCTGCAGTCCACAGCTTTACTGGAGCTGCCTTTCTGGCCAAACTCAGTAACACTTTAAAACATTCTGCAGGTCTCTTTGCTCTTGATTTGCAACATAAATCTGGCTAAAAGCCCCCAACAATAGCCATGCCACAGCCTCAATATTTGAGCGCTTTGAAATTTCTTCTGCCAGGTAAATTGGCCCACCACCCTTAATCTTAGTCTCAGGCAAAGTCTCTGGACATGAGCAAAATGCAGACAAGCTTCTGGCCAAGCTGTTAAATATATCATCTGGAGTCCAACAACCAATGCAGTCTTTCTTTCCAGGAGAAACCTCCCAAGGCTAGTCTTTACTGGCAGGATTTACTCTCCATGCCTCCTCATTCTCATTCCAATCCCAAATTTTTCAAAGCAAAGAATATGTACTAATTAACACAAGACACAGAACATATTAAAGATAAATAGAAAGTTAAGGGTGTTGTTGTTAATTTACAACATGCAAAACCTTGGGCTCTATCCCCAGCACCTAAAAAAAAAAAAAATGCAACATCAATATGTAAAGATAAATAGAGAATGGGGATTTAAATACTTATAAATCATGGTCTCTGTTGACAAAGACAATGTAGATATGGTGGATGTGGTGGTACACACCTATAATCTCTACAGAGAAGTTGAGGAGGAATGCTGTGAGTTCCGGGCCAGTCTGTACTACACAGTGAGCTCAAGGCCAGCCAGAACTACATAGTGAGACCCTGTCTCCAAAAATAAAGTGAAAACTTTAAAACACAAGTAATCTTATTAATGTTACATGGTTCTACAGAAGTAAATCTTTTAATACCCTTAGATACATTTGTAGATAATCATACATCTGCAATATAATATATACAATTTCTCCTAGCAATAATGTGCTTTTTGCTTGGTAGGCTGAGCTAGGAAGATCAAGACAGGTTCGAGGCCACTTGGGCTACCAAGAGAGTTCATGGTCAGCCTGATCTACAATCTCAAAAAGGAAAAGAGCACTTTCCAAAGTGTTCTCACATACATCTCTAATATCTCTATTATGTAAGCAACCTGAGTTACTATCTTGAACAGATGATGAAAAGTTTTAAGAGGATTAGATAATGGTAAGGAAGACTGCACATGAAGACCTCCAGAAATTTAATGTTGGACCTTTCTCCCTAACACTTCTCTGCTGAAAGCACTAGGCAAATAACAAGAACTTAAAAAAAATTATTATTATTCTAGTTTTTAATTCACTTAAATTTTTATAGGTATTTTATAAAGGTTTTATAATTACTAATTCAAAATATTTTATATGTTTCTACTTTAAAGCACTATTTTTACAAAATTAGCCTATTGTTATTAAATTATCAATCGGTCCTCTAGTTCATGAGTTTATGTTGGTACCTTTTATTACTCACAAGCAGTTCACTAGCAAAAGGAATAGCCTACAAGTAAAGTTTTGTTTGCCTATACACAGACACTGATTACACATGTAAAGTTGCTAGCATCAATTTGTGACTTTTCAAGTAACCTTTTGAAGGATAAGTGCAATGGAGAAGACCAGGGTTCAGAAATAGGTCATAAAAATAAAAATAAAACAATGAACACTGCTGGGTATGGTGGTACACACCTATAACTCTAAAAAATAAATAAATTGAGGTGGGTTTGTAATCAATATAGGAGCCCAAGTAGCCGAATTGACAAATTTTGGGATTTTATTAGCTGAGCTCAGTGACCACCTGCATAGACCTCTGTTTCAGAGTCAGCCTGAGCAGCCTCGAACTGGAGGGTTACAGAATTTTTAAAGCAGAAAACCACAAAGCAAGACATCCTGTTGGGAGCAAATCAGCTAGAATCTTACATTAATTTTGGTTGACACTTGCATCCTGCTTCTTTGTTGAGCAGGCTAACCTCCTTGAGGGTGCAGCTTGACTGCTTTTCTCATGGGACTTATACCCTGAGTAATTTTTCACTCTTCTAGGTCAAATACAGGGCACAAGATGGCGTCAGTTATGCCAATTAACAAAATTAATTAATTAATTAATTAAGAAAAGAAAGAAAGAAATGCTAAGAATGTTGCCTAATTATAGTAGAGATGGCAGATCAGGTAGATAAGGAAATCTTTAAAGTACAGTGAAGAGGGTGGTTCATGGAATAAGTAAAAAAATACACAAAAAAGATAATAACATTGCAGGTTCAATTTAAATGGTTGTCCCTCTCTAAATCCACCCTCATTTCCCAGAACAACATTTTATCCTCTAAAATAATACAGCACTTCTCCTGTAGCTGTCACAGAGGCAAAGTTGCTCATGATTTAGTTCAGTTAGTCTCTTATCTTAAGGCCGGATCCTTGTTGGGCTCATTTAAATCCAACAGTTCTTATGATGGGCAAGAGCAGAAGACAGGCAAAGGGCAGATGGAGAAAAAGGACTTCAACTTTTAATTTTTCTGCTGCATGTTTGACATATGCTAAGCAATTTACATATGTAATCTCAGGAGAAACTGAAGCAGAGAATTTAGTAACTTAGCCAACATCACTTAAGTGATAAAGTGGTAAAATCAGGATTTGAACCTATTTCTTCCAAAAATGGTACTGAACTTAGTAAGTGTCTGCTGGAAAGTTAGTCCTATCAATTTAGATTTAGAAAAGGCTGAAGAAAGACATTTCAAAATGTTCTCAATTATTTCTGGCACCTGACACTCTGCTAAAATTTCTCCCCAAAATTGCACTTATACAAATAACATGTATCATTTTTTAATACTATCTGAGGAGGAACAGCTAAAGAACCATGGAAGCCAGGGTAGAAACTAAAACTTGCTGTTTTCCAAAGCATCTTTCCCCCATCTAACCACTGTGCCTCTTTTCCACAATCTAAGAATAATCAAAATGAGAAAAACTGAAACCATGAAAGTTCAGTAGGAAGAAGCTAATGCAAAACCCTAATGTAGTAGCTATAGGGGAATGAAACGTCCAACCTACTAGATGTCTGGCATGAGTCCGTGTTCTCAAAAATTGAAGACTGAATTTTAGGAACAATGGTGGTTAAGAGTAGAATATATTTATTGAGAGAAAGAAAGTTTCTATCTGAGAGAGAGACAGAAAGTGTCCCAAGCTGGTTGCCAAAGACTGTCTTTGGTACGGACTTTTACAGAGCAAAACCACGAGGTGAGATGGGTCCAAAATGAGGAAAACATGGGCACTCGCAAGGCAGACAGGTGTGAGGTGGGATAGAACTACAGTCAACCAATAAGATCAATTGTTCAGGTAAAACTGACCAAATCAGGGACAAATGGGGAAGCCAGTAACATAGCAAGTGGGCATGCTTAGAGAACAGTAGCTCTTTCTGTGCTGGTTGGGATGGTAACTCCTGGCTACCTCAAGGTGACCCATATCTATTTAGTATATCAATGCCAGATGTTTACACTTAGGGTGTGGTTGATTTGTTTTGCCTTTTGTTTTGAAATCTGGCCTGAGGCAGAGGTGTCTGTCTCCTCCAGTGTTGCAAGGCATCTGACCTGCTCTGGCTCCTTTGAAGGCCCAGCCCTGTCTAACTGCCTATAATATTTCTAACTAACTCAGATGCCTGTAACATTAGCACTTTCAAATATCATTCAGAATTTGAATAAGAAGACATTGAAAAATGTAGCCTTAACAACTTTTAAATTTCAGTTATAACCTTTAGACTATATATGATGCAAGACTGAGAGATGAAGTTTTTGGAATTTCATCCCCAAGAGAGTGAAAATAGCTGAAAATAAAATTGAATGGAAAAATTCCAGGAAGTATATTACTCTTTAAGAAGAGAGTGGTTTATTTCTGTCACTTTGTCTGCAGAATTTTTCTTGAAAAATGCATTTAGATTTTATGAGCTAAATGTTTTAAACAGTGTTTGTTGCTTTTATTTACTTCCTGCATTGTTTTCAAGTGGATTTAAGAGAGTTTATAGGTTTAGAGAAAATCTAGTATTGAAAATCACAGAAAAAGAAAAAAAGAGACAGACACAAAAGAGGTGGGAATGGTGTTGATTTTAAAATCCAAATTGATATAATGATTATGTTAGAGTTTTCTGGTGCAATAGAGAAGTGGAAAATAAAAAAAAAAAAAAAGAAAACAGGTTTACTGAGTACATGGAAAGGAGTACACAACCTATGGCAGTTGGGCTGTCTCTTTTGACCAGATACAGAGAGGCAGAGGGTTATATAACCTCTGACTGGAAGTGGTACATGAGGCAGACACTGATGATATATGAGGAGCTGATTGAAATTTTCTCTGCATGCAAACAGGAAAGGGAGTTTCAATTAGGACCGAAGGAGGAGGAGGAAGTGGTAAGCATTCATGCTTTGGCCTTCTGCCATGTTAGACCACCACCTTGATTGTACAGTAATTTACACTAGGAAAAACTCTTTCATTCCCATCTTTCTATTGTTAAGAAAGGGCGAAGAGTCTCTCTTACTACTTCCTGCTGGATGGGGCTGACGTGTTGGTGTTTAGGGGGTTGACAGGATGATGGCTGATGGCCATTTGGGGCTAGTACCAGGACAACATTTGCATCCTAGATTGGAGAAATAAAAAGACAAGGTGCCATGAGGAGGCAGGTCACTATCATATTTAAAGGACCCAGGAGAAGTAGAAGGAAAGGTGCCCATGACCCAACTGTGTCATTCCATCAAGGCTAGGGTGAGGAAGAATCTGAAAAATAAGCATGGAGTTGGGAAGGATTAAGTTACAGGAGGCAATTATTCCCCCATCGGAAAGGGTAAAAGCAAAAGTTTAGGAAGGACTTGTTTTTTGTCTAAGGATTGAACTGGAGAAAATGGGGAGCATGAGAAATGTAAGGCCTGACAGTTGAATCATATTTCAGAAATTATAGACTAAGGTTGGGGAGGGCTGTGGCTGCATCACTATGAGACGAGAGCCCAGGCCCAGAGGGGTCTCATGTTTAACTAAACTGCTGAGGGTGGAGAGAACTAAGATAGTCATTAGGTAGAACAGCTTGAAAACAATCTTACATGTAATGTGAGAGTCTTTAGGAAAGACTGCCCAGAGTCTTAAAGCAAAAAAAAAAAAACTAATAGAATGCAAGGGATCAGGAATCAAATAGGGTTAAAAAAAAAAAAAAAGAAAAGAAAAGAAAAAACATGACTTAGTCTCTAAGTTGGGGCTGAGTTGTGGTGAGATGGAGCCAGGTGAGACATAGGAGATGTGCTGACCACTCAGGATGTTTAGAGTCAGGGGAGTTAGGATTAGGAGGGTACCACTTAGCTTGAGTGACGTGGAACCACGGTGGCAGTCCAGCAATCTTGACTGCCTTTGGAGTTGCAAGGAAGACCAGGTAAGGGCCACTCCAATTTGGTTGTAGTCCTGTGGATTTCCCCCCCCACCCCGGTACTGGGGACTGAACAGTCCTGTGGATTTAAAAAGGTTAAGATAAATTAGGTCTGCTGGGGACATAGTAGGATCTGGTTTGGTCCCATCAGAGGGCTGGGGAAAACAGAGATCAGCATGTTGTCATAACAAGTGTCAGAGGAAGGAGAGAACTGGGATGAGTCAGCAAGAGGAGGGAGTCTTGGGAGGTAGGAAGATTGTGGAGTAGGAATGGTTGGCCATACATGAGTTTAAAGGGGCTTAGAAAAACAGGATCCGTGGGAAGTGTTCTGAGCTTGGCTAAGGTTAGAGGTTCTGATAAGAAGCTTTTGGAAGCTTTGTAGAAGAGTTGGGCTAGAGCTATAAAGTTAGGAATCTAGAGTTCAAAGAAGTTAGCTAAACCCAGAAGAGATAGAATCCATCGTTTGGTTGTAGGCACCTGGAGATCCCAAAGAATCACCTTATAATCCATGGTGATAGAGTAAGGGGTAGGAGTGAGAGACCCAGATATTTGACCTTTGGGGAAGCTATGTGGGCTTCCCCACATAGCTTTAGCAGGGGAAACTCTGTACCTGTGATTGGAAAGAAAATGGAGACTGGCTGTATCTTGCATGGCTGAAGAATGGGATGGAGAATACAGGAGAAAGTCATCAGGGTATTGATGGCGAGTGCTGGCTTTGAGGTCAAGAGCTGTAAAATCAGCAGCAAGAACTTGGCTAGAGAAATGAGGACTATCCCTGAACCCCTGAGAGAGTACTGTCAGGTAAGTCGTTGAGACCTGAGAGTGTCTGGGTCAGTCCACATAAACACAAAGAAATCCTGACAATCAGGGTATAGGGGGATGGTTAAAAAAATTTTTTAAAGGCATCTTTAAGGCCTTGGACTGTAAAGTGAGTGGTGGAAGGAGGAATATGAGAGAGCACAGTATAAGGGTTTGGCATCACTGGGTGAACAGCCACAGGACAAGATAACAGGACCAGGAGAAGGGAGTACTGTAGGGTAAATGGGTAGGTTTGAGGAAACCATTGTCTAAAAGATGCTTGATTATAGGTTTTAATCCCCATAGATGTTTGGGAGCTATAGGATATTGGGGAACACAAGGAAATATTGAAGAATCTCTGAGACAAATTAAAACAGGTATAGCATGGGTAGCGCAGGTGAGGTTGGAGGTGCCGCAGACTATGGGATCAACAAGGAAAGAAGGGAGAGGAGGGGATGGCTTAGCAATGCACTGTGATGGCATTTGGAGATGTGGGGAGGAAGAGGGTAAAGGAGAAGCTAAGCTATTGGAGGAGATCCCAACTTAAAAGGGTGTGGGACACATTGGTATTACTATTTTCCACCCCCCCCAATACCTCTGGGGTGCCTGGTTCATAACCTTGGTGCTCTTGGCTTCAAGAAGGCCATAAAAACCAAACAACAATAACAAACTCCAAAAATACTCAAAAACTGATCTTTTACTGCCAGGTAGCTTGGCCAACCTACTAGTTTAATAGCAGCCCATAACCTAAGGGGAAAACGTTTGATCCCTCTACCCTTCAAGATTTATATAACTTTTGTCACAGCAGTGGCAAGTTGGTAGAAATCCCTCATGTTCAGGCCTTTCTCACTTTGAGGATGTGTTCTTCTCTCATTCAGTCTTCCCTTTCCTCACTCCCAGAAGTCTCTAATTCTTCCTCTCCCCAATCTCAGACTCCTCAACCCTCTCAACCTGAACCATTTATCCTGTCAGATGGCCCCTATTCTTTCCTCTCTGCTCCTGCATGCCATTCTCCCTACCAGTTCACCACACTTGGTCTTGTGTGATTCAGCCACCTAGCAGACTGCATGGTGTTTGACCTCCATCTTGCCACATGGTCCTCAGCAGCCATCTTGCTGCAGCTCACATGAAGGATGCTGCCATCTTATGGCCCTCCACCATGTGACAGTCCATGCAATCTTGTGACAGGTCACAGAGTAAATGGCTCCATCCTGTAGTCCCTCATCATGGAATCAGCAGCAGCCATCTTGTTGGTCACATGATGAAGAGTCACCATCTTGTGCTTCCCTGTCACATGGTGATGAGTGGCTATTTTATGGTCAATCACCCTGTAATTGCCCACAAACACCTGCTTAGCAGTTGGCTGCTCAGTGGCAATCTACACCTCTCACTCCACAGCATTCTGTCTAAATCCCTATTCTCCCTTTAGGAACAGGCTGGTCCTGAGGGTCTAGTTCATATTCATGTTCCTTTCTCCCTTGCTGACCTATCTCAGATTAACCATAAATTATGTTCCTTTTCTTCTGATGAATTATGAATTTCATGTCCATGAAATTATATTAGAGAGTTTAAATTTATAACTAATTGTTACAATTTACATTTCAAGGACATTTATGATTCTGAACACCACCCTCAGCTGTAACAGCGGGCTTAGCTATGGCAAGTGGCTTGAGAAGAAGCTAAGCACAGACATAAAACAAATACTGCTGAGAATGACCCTGGGTCTGCTATCCTTATTTCAAGAGATCTCTGTTAATTGACCTGCAAAAAAGGTTCTCACTAGTCTATTTATTATAGTTCAAATTGAGTGTACTATACATAAGGTATTTGTCTACTATTAAACTGTGTACGTTCCTATGTCCAATCTGTACAGATTGTCTATATGTTTCCTTGTATGTAATTCACAAACAGCTGTTCCTTTTTATTTGAGCTCAGTAATATTTTCTCTTTTCCTTTTTCTTTTGCATTTTCGGATCATTTAATCAAGGTTTACTTCGGTTACAGATGTAAAAAGCATGCTTGCACCTGGGTTGCCAGCTGGTCAAAATGATGCTAAAACTGGTTAAACAAAATCCCTTGGGTGTGAGGAGAGATTGGACAATACTTCAATTGATGAATAAGAAAGCAGCTGCCTTGGTGTGAGGAGAGATTGGACAATACTTGAATTGATGAATAAGAAAGCAGCTGCCTAGTAATATTAACCAGTTCTTACTCATTAATCAGAGACCCCAGTAATATCCAAAGCCTTATGGGAGACACTCCAACTAAAGTTCATACGGCTAAGACAACTCATTGTTGCTGTTTTATGGTATATTCATGCCTTCGTGTATAAAGTTGAGCTTGTTTATGACAAACTCTTTCATTCATTAGTTTATATTTCAGCAACTAACCATTACAATTCCTACAGTGGGCAAGAACAATACATATTTGATTACCCATGTCTGTCATATCTTCATAATGGAAGGTTTACTAACTTCTATACAGGTTGTTTTACATCTGGAGACTGGATAGGAGTAAATGCAAGAGCACTTCAGACTTGAAATAGCCTTTTTGACTAATCAACTCTTAATTTTGACAAATGAGTACAATGAAGCACTGAAAGGCCAAATGATTTATCATAACCATCCAATCAGTGGTAGTATAACATATGGCAAATAGATTCCAAATTCTTGTGTAAGGCAAGCAAAGAATTGCAAACTGTACACTTACATGGTGAGGAAAAGGTAGCTACATTTATTGAAGGTCATGAATAGAGAAATGGTGCTAGAAGGGCTTTCAAATTTAAACACAAGAGACAAAAATGGGCCTAGGGTAATACAAATTGCTTCTAAGGTGGAGTCCAAATTGAAATAGGTGGAGAGCTGAGATTAGGGAGGGATAGCCCTAGGGTGGTTCCCAAACCTAATTGAGTAGAGGGGAGTGAATTCCTCCATCTCTAATATTCTAATACTCTTATCTGTATTAATAGAGCCAACAGGAGAAGCTGTTCCTTAAATTTTTTTACACATCATACAACTTCTTGTATGATTTTTGTAATAACCCTAATTCTACCTTTCTTTCAAAATCTCCCAGTGTCTGCCAGGTAAATTTCTATACACCTATTAACGTGACATCAGGGTCTCACTATGTAGCCTAGGCTGGCCTGGAACTCTCAGCAAGCCTGCCTCAGCCTCTCAAGTGCTGAGATTACAGGTGTGTGCCACCATGCCTGGCAAGGGTGCTAGACTTCTGTGTAACATCCTATTACTGCTGGCCAGATCAGGCTGTGATAGTAAAGGCCACAGTCCTCAAAATAGGGATTTCACTATCCCATTCACTACCCAGGAAATATTTGAGTGAAGCCACTTACATAAGGACAAAATAGCTTCTGGAGCTGGAGGCCTGGGGCAGAGATCTCCAGTCCTCCAAATTACAGGAGTGACCCCAGGTGTACAATTTCAGGTCACTTTTCATGTCAAATTGTTGTGTCCTATCCCTAGAACTTCAGTAAAAGTACCTCCAAGTATTTCAGAAAAATCTTAATTTCACACAGGCAAAGCTATCCAAACCATACAGCAACCATTCAGTCAGCCCAGTGCAACGGAGTCAGTAGTAATTACACAGTAAGAGATCCCAAAAGGGAGTAGAAAATATTAGGCAACAGGAACAAGGGCCACTAAATCCGTCACTTCTCCCAGGAATGATTCTTTCTGCTGCCAAACAGTAGAGGATATAGGTTAGTAAATTAGTCTCCTTATACACCTTTAAATACCCTGAACAGACTCATGAACTTTGCATAGTCTGCTCTTCATGCTTAAAATTTATTGTTTTCCCAAACCTTTGTCCTTTTGGATGAACTTTTACTAATCATTCATATGTCTGGTTTAGAAATCATTTTCTCTAGATAACCTTACCTGTCGCTTAACTCAACTCTGTTTTCTACACCTTCCACAACCTGTGTGTATGTGTTGTTTTGTTTTTTCGTGGTCCCACAGATAGATTCCTGAGCCTGGAAATAGGCAAGCACGCTCTACTACGGAGTAATCCCTTGGCCCTAAAACATTTGCTTCTTTACAACAGGACGGTGCCCCTAGCTATCCTAGTAATGCATGAAACAGTACAATTTCAATCATTTTAGCTGGATGAATAAAAAACTTTGCTTTTTAACACTAACTTAGTAGATAACTCATAAACAATTTCATAAACTCATAAAAAATTTCAAACAACTCTCGAAAAATTCAATGGGTATACACCCCCTCATCTCATCCATTATACACATATGGGTACTTGTTTATCCTTTTTTTTTTTCATAAGCTAAAAAAGATTTGGCAAGCCTCAGCACTAGACAGTTGCTTACCATGCAAAAGGCCCTCGGTTCCATGCCCAGCACACTCAAAAAATCATTATACAAAATAAGACACCAAAGTATGTATTATTTATGGTTATATGTAATTATTCAATCACATATAACATATGGAAGTATACAGTTATACAGTTGTCTCGTTTCTGTCTGTCAGGTTTGTTTCAAGAGCAGCGTAGTACTCCACCGACTATTATACTGGACCCTGATTTAGTTCAGTCCCTGATTTATTTCTAATTTATAAAAATGCTTGCACCCCATCCCACCCCGTCATCGCCCTCCACCCGCCCGGCTCCCACATTCCCAACGCCCTCCCACCGCGCGCCACCTCCGCCTTCCCATCACGTACCCCGCGGCCCCCAACCTCTTCCCCTCCCCCAGACCCTCTGGGCCACCAGGGTCCCTGGCTCGAGAGCACCGGAACCACCTGCGCTTCGGCCTCCGCAATTCGGGGCGGACCCGGCGCGGGCGGGACCGGCGCGGGGCAGGGGGCCGGCGGCGCGAGGCCGGCTTCCGGCCGGAGGGGCAGGGCCGGCGCGCCGGGCTCCACCCCTTCCTTCCGGTGGCGCCGGCCGCTCCTGCAGCACTTCCGGGTCGGCGCGGAGGCGGGGCGGAGGCGCCGCTGCGGCTGTTATTGTTCGGCTGGGCTCGGTTGGGCGCTGTCTCCAGTGGCTTCGGGGTGTCAGTTTGTCCGGCTTCTCCTCTGCCCCACATTCCCGGCGGCGAGGGCCACGGCGGCGGCGGCGGCAGGCGGGGCCTGCGTTTCGAGGCTGAGCGGTGCTGGGGTGCGGGGCGCGGAGGAGGAGCAGTAGCAGGAGGAGGAGCCGTGTGCCTGGCACCGAGCGGCCGTGGCCATGGCGTACGCCTATCTTTTTAAGTATATTATCATCGGCGACACAGGTAAGGGCCCCGGGCGCGGCAGGGAGGGTCGGTGGCTCTCGGGCCGGGATTGAAGAGCGAACGGCGCCCGGCGGCGGCGCGGACGCACACTTGTCCCTGCCGGCGCCTCCCTGCGGCCGCGCGGCTCCATTTCCGCAGTGCTGGAGCTGGTGACGTGGGCACTGCGAGCGGCCGCGGCCTGGCCGGGCCCGGTCCACGGCTCCCGCCCCGCCATCCTTGCAGGCGAGGGTCGTGGCGGCCTTTACGACGTCAGGTCGGAGAAGTGCTGAGCACAGGAGTTACTTAGTCCCGAAACGTCAGGGCCGGGCTCAGGAGATTGCACAGTCTCTGGCCTTTCTGCGGCCTCAGGGAAGGAAAGGGAGACCCGGGAGCTCGAGTTCCTGACACGGCCCACCTTCTCCCCGCTGCACACCTCCGCCACGGCTGCGCCGGCGCTCCCGAGTGCGGGACAGGCAGCCGAGGAGAGAAAACCGAGAGTGTAAAAATTGTTTGTTACACTCTCCCAATTCAGATTAAGTCTCATCCTGTGTTTTGACGGCTAGCTAATCTTTTTGCGGCTATTAAAGCGGGAAAGAGGACTCTTGATTTGTGTACATTGATATTGATTTGATAGTAGTGTAGGGCCGTTTAGTGTTTTCGGGGTGTGTGTGTGTATGTATGTGTGTGCTGGGGACCCTGAATTTTTAGTTAAGTCCTGGGTCACAAGTATTGATTCGCAGATGTGCTCAATTATTCTCGCTTACTGTAATAACCTAGTGTATGTTACAGGCAAGCAAGCACACTCATAAAATATTTGTTAATACCTGCGACTTGGGCATTACTTTGAACCTAATAAGTAAACCTAAGGCTTGTTCAGGTATTAAACTGTGCATGTACCCGAGTCTGATTTCGGTGGTGACTCTTGCGCAACTTTTGACCCCTTGCACAACTTTGGAAATGTAAGCAGCATCTTGTGGTTGCACTAATGATGTAGCAGATTCCGTAAGTAACTGTGGAAACATGTTGGTTGCAGCCTAAAGAAAAACTTTCTGCTACAATCTGTATTTACACAGTCAGCAAGGTTTTTTGCGGGGGAGAGTATATGAATGGAGACAATAGTTATCTCTGTAAAATCCTGAGTAAAGCAGTGTTTTGTTCATGTTTAGTAGCAAATTTATAAACTTTTTTTTAAAAAAAAAATATGGTACAGTTGGAAGAAGGGAAGAATTCTAAAACTATTTAGGCTATAAAAATTACGATCATGGATGTCACAGTAACTATTCATATGTGGACTTGACAAACAGAAGAGTGGCCACTTTGCAGATTGCCTGTCAGCTTTTTAATTGAGGATCTTATTACAGGTAAAGAATGTATTTTGCAGAGTAGTGGGGCTACAATTATTAACAAGTCAGGGTTCCATTCTCATGTAATTTGCCCTCTTCTGAAAATAGGCCCTATGCAGTTCCAAGGGAAGACTCCTTTCTTAGCGTTTGCTATTTTACAACCTCGTTCAGGTGCTAAATTCGCGACACTAACAATAGACAGGCAAACACTTTCTCCCAGCTCCAGTTTAGCCGGTAGGTCTGTATCGCTTTTAGTTCACTCTTCCTGAAACACAGATGTTGAGGCAGCTTCGCTGCTTGCCCATGGTTTTGTTTTTGGGGAGGCGGGGGTCTTTTTTTGAGATAGGGTCTCACTGTGCAGTTCAGGCTGGTTTGAACTCACTTTTGTAGTCCAGGCTGGTCTCCAATTTGCCACAGTCCTCCTGCCTCACCCTCCTGAGTGCTGGGACTACAGGCATGGGCCACCACGCCCAGTTTTGTGTCTTGTTTTTACTTTGAGCCTGAATGAACTTTCATCAACTTTATTTTTCTCCTGGTGGTGCTAGGAATTGATGCTAGGGGCCTTGCACTGAGCTACATCTGGGGACTTTTGGAGAGAATTGGGGGGAGGGGATCTCTAGATTGCTCAGGATGAAACTTGCAGTCCTCCTGCCTTAGTCTCCCTCCTAGCTGAGTCCCTATCTACTTTTCTAGCTTTCTTTTCTGCTATTCCCCATCCTGCGTCTGCCGCAGAGGCCCTTTGACTGATTTCTAGGGTTTTCCCTGGGCTCTGCTGCTGAGTCTGCTTAAAGTGCCTTTTGCCACAGTCTCTGGCTGTGCAGTTCTGTCAGTCCTTTAAAACCTTACCCAGATCTTCTATAAGGCCTGCAGGGTGAGCAGACGCAGAGTTCTTACTATACAGTATGCCAAGAGTTTCCAGATGCACTCTCTGGAGGTGACTGCTGCTTTACTGATTTGTTTTTCACTTTGCATATTAATCACATACTTTTTTTTCTTTAAGATTGATTTGGGGGAATACTGGGAAGTTGAACCTAGCTTCTCACTGAATTATGTCCACAGCTTTTGTTTCTGTTTTTGTTTTATTTTGGAGCGTGGTCACACTCAGTTGCCCAGGCTGGTCTTGAACTTGCCAACCTACTGTCTCAGCCTCCCAGAGTGCCGAAATTACAGGTGTATGTTACATTTTTTTGAGGGCAGAACAGGTGTTTTATATAGTTTTGTGTTGCAGGAAAAGCCTAGTAAAAGGTAAGCCCTACATTTTAATTAATGAATAAGGAGCCATCAGGTCACTGTATTCCTATTATAGTATGTATTTATAGAATTTGATTTACTTAATTCTGTCACTTTCTTGTTTATGGATTTTGTCCAAAATCCTTTACCATATTTCCTTAATTCAGAGTATACATCTAATTGTAATGTAGTCCCCTTCCCAAAAGATTGGCAGTTGGAGATCCATCTTGATTTTTTTTTTAAAGTCATAGTATAGAAAGTATATGTTTTTAAAATAAAAGTATTCATTTTGCCGTCTTTCACTTTTCCCAGCCTTTAAGACAGATACTGTTAGCTTTACCTTCCTAGTAGTGTGTTCTAAAGTGAGGATAGATGTGAAAATGCTTTGATTAGAGAAAGGAACTATACATGTTTTTTTTTTTTTCTTTTCAAATATTCCTGTCTCATAGAAATGGTTTAAACTATGGTCATGATAGTACTGTTCAACTGTCTCAGTGTAAGACTAAATGTAGTTAAAATAGAGCTTTTATTTTCATTAGTAGTATCGTGTTTCTGAAAACTGACTTAGGAAAATGTGTGATTTAAATCTAGGTATAAAAGTGGAAAGTAGGTTTTAGTATATGTGCTGCTGAATTGATCATATGGAAAGTGGATTTTAGCAAGCCTACCCTAGTATTATAAGCAAGTAATTACTGAGGGAAAAAATGTTAATGAACCTATAATTCTTGCTCCTAAAATTCCTTTTTTTTTTGGTACCATGGATTGAACTCATGATCTTGCGCTTGCCAAGCAAGCGCTTACGCCACAGAGCCCTTTGCTCCTAAAATTCTGATATCTGCCTACCAGTTTAACCTCTTCAGTAATTCTTCTTGCCTCTCAGCCAGGCCAAAGACAAAAGCTGGCTTGTATCCTTACTTCTGTTTCAAAGTCCCCTTCTTGCCCCCACCCTCACCAAAGAAAAAAGAAAAGATTATGTCAAAACTTTGTTACCGGTCCAACTTCTGTTCATCCATAGTAGCAAACCCCTGTTCTCCCATTGCGTTGTACTCGTCCCTTCTTCTCTTCCTTCCTTCTCTCTCCCTCTACTCTTCCTCCCCATTCCCACTGATTTGTAACTTATTTTTGCTAAAATGGCTTTTGATTTTTGTCATAAGTAAAAGTTATACCATGCATTGATTTTCTTTTTTAATAAGTCTACCTTTAGGGAAGGTACTGCAAGGCTTTACTGAGGAGATAATGCGTGAGCTGAAACTAAAGTGATAGCACAGAGTTGCAGTATGGACAAGGGAACTGTCTGCAGTTCAGGGAAGTACTTGTTTGTAGCTTCAGAGAGTGGTCTGGGTTAGAGATGTGGGAGCTAATAAGATTAAATGTAATTTCATTATCTGAACTGTCAGGAGGTTTTGTAGGAAAGTAAGAATTCTTATGTGAAAATGTTCACTAGTAAACTCCCACTTTAGGAAGTTAATCTCTTCTCAGCCTTTCATTCCCATTTATCCCTGTCCTCCTGCGTTGACACAGACTCCTGATGACTTACGTGGTTCAAACACTTACAAAGTAAAATGACATGTCACCATTCTCCGAAGTAGTGGTATGGGCTTGTTTATTTGATGAAAGTTATTATTTTTTCTTTTCTTTTCTTTTTTTTTTTTTTTTGGTATTGGGGATCAAACTCATGACCTTACACTTAACAGGCAAGCACTTGAACTGATGAGCTAAATCTCTGGCCATGAAGATTGTTTTGAATTGGGCTGAGCTTGGTGGTACACACCTGTAGTCCCAGGCAGGAAGCAGGAGGATACTGCACGTTGCTCACCTGCAAAGACAGCAACAGGGAACCACATCCTTCTGCACTATGTTTCTGACTCTTCTTGGGTCATCTCGTCTCTCTCTAATCTAGGAAAATGCTCCACTTGTTTTTTTTTTTTTAAGTTTACATGATTAAATTAGGTTCATCTGGATTTTCCCCCCTTCTCTTCAGTACTGGAGGATTGAACCCTGGGAGTCATGAATGATAGGCAAGTGCTCTATCACTGAACTGTATCCCCAGCCTTTCTGTTTTAATTTGAAACAGGATTTTGTTAAATTTACTAGGCCAGCCTAGGGTTTGAAATCTAGTGCCTCAGCCTCCACAATAGCCAGGGCTGCAGGAATAGACCAGGCTCTCAGGGTTTAAACTTAATCATGTCTGTTTACTCTCTGCCATGTTGTAAAGTAGTGTGCGTATTTCTGAGTCTTGGGATTTAGGGTGGGAACATCATTTGAGGAGCATTTTTCTGCCTGTCATTCAGTGTTAAAGAACAAATGGTAGAGACAACAAGAAAAAATTCAGAAAGGACATTAACCAAATGTGTATACCTGTTTGAAGTGTATTGTATTAAAGACTAAACAATGCAAGGAGATGACCCTACTCATTTTCCTCAGGATCCATTTTTTTGATGTGTGTGCATATACTAAATCCTAATAGTAAACCTTTTTCTTTTTCTTTTTCTTTTTCTTTTTCTTTTTCTTTTTCTTTTTGGTTCCAGGGATTGAACTCATGACCTTGCCAAGCAGACCCTGCCACACTAAGCTATATCCCTAGCCCCTGTTACTAAATCTTGGAAAAAAATTTGCTTCCTTTTAAACAATGTAATACAGTGAAAGACTGTAAATACACAACTGACTTTAAAATCTGAATAATATGCAATATGTTTATTACATTATCAAGATAGTTTCTCAAGGTTCGTTTTATCCAGATACCTGCGTTTATAGCAGCTCTCTTTAATTTAGTGTATGACCATCAAAGTCCTTAATGATTTAGAGAGACTCGGGAAGGGCCTGTTTGATTACAGGGATTAGAGACTCACTTTAGCCTCAAAGAAAGAAATTTGGAAGAGTTTAAAGTTCAGGAATCCAAGGAAAACTGTGTAAATGTATCTTAGCAGCTGGCCAGTCTGCAATCTTTTTCTCCCATGGCTTGTCTCTTGGTCTTTGAAATATTTAGAAATATGTTTAAATTTTGTTTGTTTGTTCATTTGTTTTCGAAATGGGAGCTCATTATGTTGCCCACCCTACACTCAACCTCTTGGATTCAGCCTGTCTCAGCTTCCCGAGCTGTTAGAATGGAACCAGCTTGTCTGGCTGTGTCGGGGGTATTGTGGTGTGATTTGGTTTGTTTGGTCATAGTGCTGGGAATTGAGGCCGGGGCCATTGTGCTGAGTGATGTCTCAGCCCTCTCTTTTTTTAAAAATTTTGAGTCAAGGTCTCATAAATTTCCCAGACAGGATTTGAACTTGTGGTTCTTCTGCCTCAGCCGTCCAGAATGCTGGGATTATAGGGATGACCCACCATGTCCAGTTTGCGTTTGGGTTTTTAGGCATATTTATTTGTTTTCTTTCTTTTTCCCTTTCTTTTCTTTTTGTTCTTGACCTCTAGCTTTATTTGACCTAGATCAGAGAATACATATTGATTCTTCAGTGTTTGATATAAATTGAGTTAGTGCAGTATTTGTACATGTTCAGTTTGTGCCCACAGTGTGCATTCTTGTTTATGTGGTGGCCTCGGGTTTCTGTGCATGCTCATATGATCATCTGCATAATTTTTTCGTTTCAGGGAAAGATGTTTAAAATATCTGCCATTATCATTGGATTTTTCTTACAGTTCTGACTGGTTTTCTCTCCATAAACTTAAAGGTTAATTTGTAAGACATGTGGGCTCTGAAACCTGGCATCTTAAGAATAAAGTAACCACTTTTTCATTTAAGCTTCTCTCACTTTGTTAGTGTAGTTTTTGGTATCTGGGGATTTGACATTAATTTTCAATATTAACTTTTGGTTATTTGTCTACTCTACTTTTTCATCCTCTTTTATTTTTTAAAAATTACTTTTGTTTAGGAAATAAACATTACAGATAACAACTGAAGCCCCTTTCCTAGTAATTTTTATGTATGTATATGTGTGTCAGCAGCCATATATAATTTTTTGTGTTTTTTCAACTTCACCTTAATGGAACATTATAATATCCAGCATTGTTTTTAAGGATTTATTTGTATTTTGCACTGTATTGACATTAATTGTTTGATTGTATTGATTATATTTTATTGTTTGTGTGCTACAATTTTCCCTATTCCTTTGCTTATCAAGAATTTAAAGTTGCTGTCTTGTTAGAAAAGACAATACTGCATGGATTATTCTTACATCTAGGAGTCAGATAATACAAAATGTGACCAAACAAGGATAACTGTTTAAAGTTTAAAGTAATTACTGCAGTAAAAGACACATTGCCAGTAATCCCTCTGAGAATACACTCCCTGCAAGCTTCAAATACCCACCCCTCTCTTACTGTCACTTTCTGAGTGGTTCTGGGAGTCCTCTTGAAAGGGTCTTTAGTTGTGCTCTTTAGGGTGGCTCAGTGTCCTAAACCAATTCAAAACTTGTACTTTTGATGATCATTTTGACTTTGGGAAAGCGCCAAGAGTAATGCATTGCCAGTAAGGCGGCGGAGGCCAAGCCGGACGGAGCGCCGAGGGGCCTCTTCCCGCCGGAGGGCGCCGGCGGCAGCCTTGGCCGGATTTGTTACCGCAGCCGCCTGAAGACTGAGAGCGCGCTTCCAGGACTGCTGCAGAGGGGGCAAGAACGGAGGGATCAGTGAGGGGGATGTTTTGGGAGGGATTATGGCAATGTCTTTATTGTAATAAATGTTTAAAATTTAAATATTTATCCTGTTTCTTTTTTACCACCGTTGGGTATTGTTCCAGGCCCTCTCTGATTACTTGTGCTTAGACACCACCTTGGGTATTGTAATTGGAATATCTTGACTAGTATGGTGGGTCCATTACTTACTTACGGCGTTGTAATGTTCAAACCTCTTCACCTTCACTTTTCCCCTTTAGAAAACTCAGTAGTAGGTCTCACTTACCTACTCACAGGGTATTTGTGAGCTGGATTTAAATAATACGTGCGGCATCTTGTAAACCACAGAAGTGCTTCACCAATAATACTGTCATTTTTCTTGTCTATTGATAATCCCAAAATTTAGTGGGAGCGGGTCTTGCCTATGGAAAAAGGGACATATTTCTTTTATTCTCTATATGCCTTTTTATTTCTCATAGTAGCTCATACAAAGTAGGTGGCATGATTATCATTATGCAAATAAACAGCCTTGGGAGCTGAGACAGTTTTTTTGTATAAGGAGAAATTTGACATGTACTGATTAAAAAAGAAAAACACACTATTATCCACTTGGTTCTTCCAGAGATTTCTGTGTTGATTGTGGGGGAAAGAGGGTACATAAAGTATTGGTATACAAGTTTCTAGGAGAATGTGAGAGGGTTTTTTTTTTTTTTAAATCAATGTCTTACAGGATTCTAATATAGTCCAATAAATATTTTTAAGGAGTAAAACCTAGCAGCGTAAGTGGATTGGTTGTGATAAGGGCTGTGACTGAGGAACTGGAAAAAGTGTGGTGTTTCATGTGGTTGGGAATGCCTTTCCTCTCCCCAGAAAACCAAGGTCAGGTGGTGTTTGAGTTAGTTCTTGAAAAATGGTTAGTATTTAGATGAATAGATGGTAAAAATAAAAAGTCAAAATGTAAACCTAGGAAGAAGGCTAACTCTGTGTCAGGCAATTCTCAGAAATAAAACCAGAAAGGTAAGTTTGTTAGACATGTTGTAGGCACGTGAAACTACAGGTTAAGGTGGAGCTTGAACTTTGGTCTTTATAGGCAGTAAAAAGCTCTGAAATTTTAAAAGAGAGTATTGGGCTACAGTTATGCCCAGTGATGGAGAAGTGCCCCGAGAAGTGTGTCGCAGGCGGTTCCAGCATTGTGGGAACATCATAGACTGTAATACAGCCCGTTGCTCCTAAGCCACAAACCAGTACAGGGCATTATTGTGCTAAATGCTGTAGGTAATTGTAGTAGAGCGGTATATATTTGTGCACCTCAACATAACAAAGCTAGAGTACAGGTGTGATGTTAAAGATGAGTGTCCGCAGGCAGGACTCCAAGATGCTCAGGTGGGTTGGTAAGTGGGGCGAACTGTGAAGGCCTAGCACAAGTGCTACGTGCTCGACCCTGCAACCCTACATTTAGGCCTCTCTACATTTGTGGGAAAAGTGTTTTCTTTATACAATAATAAGTTAACCTTAGCCTACTGTTATAAACGTTTTAAGTTTTAAACTATTTGACTATAACACTTGGCTTAAGACATCAGCATATACTGTGTAGTTGTATTAAAAGCTTATTTTTATATCCTTATACTGTAAGCTTTTTTCTCTTTTTTTAACTTTAAAAATTTTTTTATTAAAAACTAAGACAAAAGCATATACATTTGCCTAGGCCTTCACATCTTGTCTCATTGGACGGTCTCCAGGACCTCTAACATACATGGAGCATCTCCTGTAGTGAGTTACTTGTAAATATTTCCTGAAAGACCTGCCTTACTTAGGCTGTTTCACAGTGAAAAAGAGAAGGGGTACAGTTTAAAATAATGATTTTAAAAAGTACATGATAAATACATAATACTGGAGCTGGGCACGGTGGCACATGCCTGTAATCCTAACACTCCAGAGGATGAGGCAGGATTGCCATGAGTTCAAGGCCAGCCTGAACTACATAATGAGACTTTGTCTCAAAAGAACAAACAAACGAATGAAATACATAAACTGGAAACAATGATAGTTATTATTTTCAAGTATTACATGCTCTGCATAATTGCGCTATACTTTTTTACAACTGGCAACACTGCATTTGTTTACACCAGTAACATCACAAAATACATGATTCATTGCAGTATGACATTAAGACAGCTGAGATACTGTGGCAGCTACAGTGTCACAAGGCAATAAGAATTTTTCAGCTGCATTATAATTTTGAGACCACTGCCCTATTTATTATGCTCCTTTGTTGACTAAAACATCATTATTTGGTATATATCTATATATTCATATTTAATATAGTACAGTGATACATTGAATTCAGAAGTCGTTTCACTCTATAGCTTTTTCTTCATACTTGGTACAGTTATTGTAGATTAGAAAGGTGTGTCATTGCACTGAGTCTTGATAAATAGTAAAGACCTTATTTTTCTATAATACTAGTAAAAATGAAAAATGGATTACAGGTGACAATGTTGAAGAATGTTACAGGAAGTGAAAAAAAATTGAAGATAATTTTCAGGCACTTTCCGTTTCTAAAGAGTGCACATCATACAGGCTCTTCATAATTTATTTTTAAAATAAAAATGCATGCACATAATATTAAAATATGAAAGACAAAGGGTTGGATGTGAGGGTAAAGGATGGTACACAGAGAGCAGTAAGTAGAGGAAATGCAGAGGTTAGAGCATGGAGGAGGTCAGTGTTCGGGTGTGGACTGTGTGCGGTGACTTCCTTTCAGAGCACCGGCGTGGGTTCCTGGCTTTTCTGTTTCTCATTTTAAAGATGTAGAAATGGGGCCAAGTTTCTATAATCAGAGACTGAGGTCACAGGTTATGAAATAATCCAGTTGATGAGAACACTGTCCTGTCCTCTAACCTGCCATGCTGAGTTTATTCAAAATGAAAAAAAAAACAAAAAAAAAACTACAACAAAATTTCAAAGCATGTCAGAGTACTTTTCTATTTTAAAATGGCAGACTTCATTATTTCTTTTTTTTAATGTTTTACATGTTGCTTCGTTTGTGATATTCACGTGAAGAAATGTAAAATTCTCCGGTTATAAAATAAGCTTCTAATATGTAAATCAGACTTACTACCTCCATATTTGGAAAGCTTTTTCAATTGTTGGTATAAATTTTAAATCTTGATTACTCAGTGGATTATTTTTAGTTCTTGGCGAGATAGGTTGTTCATTCATGAGGTGTTTGTTCCCTTCCTTTCTTTCTTTGGAATAATAGTTGTACAAAACTTTTCCGCAGTAGTTAAGAGTTGGTCCTGATATTTTTCTTATCTTTGATTTTTTTCATATCTTTTAAATGAAAGATACTTGATTTGTGTTTAAAAGTAGCACCATCTGCAATTTTTAAGAATCTTGAAGTTGGGAAAAGTCATTTTACAACGTAGAAAGTGAACTTCAATAGAATACCTTGCACATAACTTCACTGTCACTTGTAGAGAAGGTCTGCTCGCCTAAAAATAACAGGAAGTCTTACTAATTAGATTCTTGAGCCCCTACTAAAGATCTATTCAATCTCCAGAGTAGGGCTTCATGAATTTGCATTTTTAATGAGCATTGCTTATAGTTTTTAGCTACTAACTTAGTATTTATATACTCAGCTTTTACCACACTGTGTCTTACAAAAGGCCAATGACTTTGATCCTGAGTAAAGAAAGACAATAAAGTGGCATCGTGGAACTCTGCCAATTTCACTGATAAGTACAGTGGGCCCTTGACTTCCGAACTCAAGTCATCATGGGGGCTGGTTGTAACTCACGTTGGTTGCAAGTCATGACTATTTTTCCATCAGAAATAGTGGAAATACCCGTGAATGTGTTCTGAACCTCCCAAAGCACCCCTTAACTAACCTTTTCATACTAAAAAGGGTTGTATAATGTGTGTAATTTGCCAGAAACACCAATAATTTTTCAAGTGTATTCACCAGAATTATAAAATGCACCTAGTTTACCAAAAACAATTCAACAATTTCATACTATACTACCATTCAAGTGCCGTCTTTGGCTTGCAGGAAGGGAGGATGAAATGGAAGGTGGTTATTTGGAAGCATAAAAGCATCCAGAATCTGCTTTGTGGTGATTTTCTCTCCCCTTGGGAAAATCTGTAGCTTACCTGCTTGGGACTCACTAGGTCTCAGTCTTTTCGAAGCTAAAACGTAGTCTAAGATTGTCTGTTTCGGTCTTTGTAACGCCGGGCACTGCAAATCAAACTCAGGACCTCGCGCATGCTGCATTCTTGAGCTAAATCCCCAGCCCTCGGTGTTTTCTTTAGCACTGTTCTGTAGTATGATTAATGACACTGTCATTAAGCAACTGAATGCAGCAGTTGACCTTTTCTCTGTCTGGGTGCCTCTTGTCTACACGTTTGTAGCTCCGTCCACTTTTTCAGGATTTCCTTTATTTCAGAAGAAAAGTTTTGCTGCACTGATTGTTGATCCTCCCCCTCTTCAGAAAGCTCCTCTGCTGCACTGTCTGTTGCTCAGCCGGAAGTTGC
>PVJX010020308.1:0-33580 GCA_004027295.1 Dolichotis patagonum | reverse complement strand
TCTTAAGTTATAGATCCTCTTGTTGTCCTCTAGCCTTCCAATTGTTACTGCCTGCTCCCTTGTTATTTTTAAGAGATCTTCCCTTTCATGATCACACATTGCAAGCCTGTGTTCAATTTTTGATAGTCTATCTTTGGTTTCTTTCAAGCAGTTTTGCCAGCTTTCTATGGAGTCTTTAGTTTCCTGATAATCTCTTTGATTTGCTTCATGAATTCTAGATTTTTCTTGTTTTCTTCATTAAACATTTCTCTCCTTTTGTGTTCCTCCATTGTTCTGTCTGTGTCTTCTTGAGAGGTGCCCAGCCTTTCTTTTATTAATCTACTTATCTCATTTAATTTGAATTAATATTTCAGCTTTGATCCTGCTTACAAGGTCCTGAAGATATGTCTTTATGTCCGCTACCGCTGTGTTTGATGTTGCATTTTTGCTGCCCTCAATCTCTTTTGTAATTATCTCTCCTGGATCAATGTTCTCAGGGTTGCGGGCTGGGGTTTTTTTTTCTTATTTCTCCCTCTCATGTTTTTGGTTCCTTCCATGCAAGTGTACAGTGTAATTCCCAGCCCCTTTTCTTGTTGGTTAAGGCTCCTCTGAAGCATGCAAGTTAGGGGCTTCTGCCCTCCGCCGGCTGCTATCAGAGAGTGAAGTTCAAGCAAGCACAGTGTGCGCTGGCTCCTCCCCTCTGGGCCAGTCAACCTTTGCAGGCCTTCACTGCGTCAATGTGCACCAAGCTCAGGGAATTAATTTGTAGCTACCCACTGGGTCCCAGCCAGGGTCATGGCCCAATCCAAGCAGATTCCACCAATCCGCTGGGTGAGGCGAGCAACCAACTGAAGCCACTTCCTTATGGAGTTAGGGCTGTCCTGCCCAAATCCAACATGTCGTCCAGTTGGTTTCCCCTTTCCCATGGGAGGGTCTTATTCCCATCACTCACTGTGTGTTGATGCTGGTCCCTGAGAACTGCTGGGCTCCCAGACCTCCGACTTCAGCATGGCTGCGGCGCAAATTCACGGTGCCTCTGGGTGGGTCGTGTGCAGGGCTGGGTCTGGGCGAGCCACACGCAGGGCTGTTCATCTCCACGCTCCAGCCGCTCAAGCCAGTCGCATCGACGCAGTTCGGTCAGTCAGGTCGCTCTCGGGCAGGAATGCAGGAGGCTCAAGGTGGGCACCATGCTTGCTGATCTTAGCTTCACTAATGGTATCCCTGGGACCTCATATTTGAGCAGATTTTTTTCACTGTAGTTTCTTCCTGGGTTGAGAGAGTCCATCTCTCTTTATTTGGGTCTCTCCAGGGTGTTAAATTCTGGCATTTAAGCTGTCTCTCTCAGAGAGGATCTCTCTCCTGCTACCTACCGGTCCGCCATCTTTGGAAAAAGGGCCATGCAGTTTTAAAACAACTTTCATATGTTTTTGTCTCTTATGGCAGTCCACAATTTGGGTATTCCTTCCTGTTTTTAATTTGAACTACTTGTATTACTACTGTCTCAGTAGTGAAGAGTCAAAACATCACATTATTTTCATGTCTCCTCTCAGTCCAATTACACAGAGCTGATTAGGCACAAAGTCTTGTTCTGCCAATTCTAATTTTGATCACCTCTCACATCTTTGAATACCCTTATATTTCTACCCTCCCTACTTAACTTCAGACCCTTTGGTAACACAGCTAGACAGCTGTAAAATCTTGCAACTTGTTGTTCTGCCTCCATGGCCACTTCATCATGTTTAATGCTAAATTAACAAGGGTTCAATATACATTATCAACTTAATTTAAAATAAGGTATCTACTTTGAAATATCTACACATTTCTAGTCCCAGTACTTTAGAGGCTGAGGCAGGAGGATCCCCATGAGTTTGAGGTCAAACTAAGCTATTGCGAGTTCAAGACCAGCCTGAACTAAACAGCAAGACCTTGTCTCAAAAAAGAAAAACAAGTATAAATCTTTTACAAAGAAAAAAAAGACTTTATTTCTGCAGTATGGACTCTAATTACAAGGCAGAGTAATCATTCTCAAAGTTTGCTTTCAGTCTCTTAATTTGTGTTATAAATTAACTCAACATTCAACAGTGTCTAGTTGATTTAATAATGATATAATAGATGTTTCAACAGCAATGCATGTACTGACAAGTGAAAGAGAATAGTTGACCTAATTATCTTGCTAATTTGAGAAAAGACCAATAATTTTATGTCACTCAGCTATGCTACTTTGAGCAATAAAAGAACTCTTGTTAATTGTGACTAAAGTGGTTGATAATGCTCAAGAAGGAGTGTTAGATGAATTCCAGATCTTCCACATGTATCGACTCGCTCCTTCTAGGGTCACTGCCAAATCAAATGCATGTTGGGACTCTTTCCAGTAGCTCTATCAAGATCATTTGAAAAATAATTTCAAGCCTATGTGTTAGAAAGTATTTTGACAAGTTGCTATGGCTTTGCTGTTATTCTGAATGTGCCATTTCTTTCACATTTCTCAAGTGGGAAAACACCAGAGATCTAACTGGTGATTTAGTGTTCACCTGTTCCAGAGAGAGGCTTCAGTAGTTCATTAATGTAGGCTGATTCCCACTCCTGCTGCCTTTGATTCTAGTTTTGATGTAAGCTTCCTATCTGTGAGACTGTCATGGGCATAGCCCAGGCAAAGAGCTGGCAGCTGAGAAGCCAGGAAGTTATTTTTTAATCATGTATAAGCAGCCTCGTTAGTTAGACCAAAAATTATAGTCAAAAAATGTAACCGCTTCCTCTCGCCCAAGTGACAGTCTTGAGTGTATTGTTTATAAGTGCTTGTCAGCACATGAGGATCTGTCCTGTTAAATATGAAATTAAAAGTGATTTTGTCTTTTGATCCCTTTTAGAAACTTACGTTAAAATGCCTGTTTAGGAATTTTATATTAAGATTCCTTTTCTAGGAAAGCTCATGGTGGTTTTGTATGAGCAACAGAGAGTTGTGGCAACTTTTGTGTGGATGGTAAATGACTCGTAATGGTAGAAAACTAGTAAGGAAACAAAATGAAGTGGCCAAATCAAGAAGACCTGGATTTTATGTACCAAAGGCCCATGATGATAAGGCACCTTGTTAGTAGTCTTCCGAAAGGAGCGCTGATTACCTCACTGGATTAGCCAAGAAATAAAAAGTAACAGTGTCAAACAGGACGCTTTAAAAATCTATTTGTAGCTCTTGAATGGGAAAATACTGCCTGGAGTTCTGCTTTGTTTTTCTTTTTTTTTTTTTTTACAAGAAGAGAAGAAATAATGTAGTACTGTATGCATGTATGTATTTTTGTATTGTTCTGTTTTGAGTAGCTCAGTGCAGTGCAGAATTAGAGAAGTCAAAAATGAGCTTAAGTCATCGTTAATTAAGAAAAGCTTTTTTTCTCTTTTTTTGGAGCCAAATGGTAATATTGATTTGGGAAATGAGTAAATAACACTGCAGTTACACTAAATCAGGACAGCTCTGAGTAGTGTCTCTCTAAAACAAGTAGAGAAGAAGTTTCCTTCAGTGTGTCATGTATTTTAATAGAATATTTTCACAGTAATTGTTTTCAAAGGCAGTTCATTGTCTGGGGAGAATAAACTGCAACCCCATTCTGATAGGTTGGTTAATTTAGGGTACTCTCAACTGGGAGATGTTGAAAGCTGGTTGACATCAGTAAATTATCCATACTGCAATATTCTGCAGTTTACTCATTAGCAAGTGTGAGTGCAAGCTTCTCACAATCTCCCAGCTCCGCTTTAGAAAGCCATAAGCTTAACTTCTTCATTTACTTTTGCAGCACTAACCAATATGACGTGTCCTGGTCTAGGCCTGCACAAGCAGGACTCCCACTCAGCTCAACATCCGTGAATCCGGGGCCTTAAAGCAGTTCATACCAAAACAAATGCATAGCAAGAGACGGGTGAGAAGTAATTTCACCTCATCATATGTCAGCACTAAGTAGATACTAAGCGATGGGCAAGATACGCCCCATAGTGTTCTGAATTGGGTGCTGGAACACAGAAAGGACATTAGTAGAAAACTGGTAAATCTGCAATAGAGTTAATAGTATTTTACTAATGTTAGTCTCCTAGTTGTGACAAATGTTCCATGTTAAGTAATATGCTGACATGAGAGAAAGCTGGGTGAAAGGTTCCCAGGAGCTCTTCAATTGTCTTTGCAATCTTTCTCTACATCAGCAATTATTGCATAATACAAAGATAACAAAAAGAAAAGGCAAGAAAGACAACTTTTGATTCCTTTTCAACCACTAGTTATTAATACTGTTCTTTGCTTCAGTTCATTTGCTGAAAAACGGAACTAGTAATAGAGTTCAGGTCTTGAGCGTGATTAAAAAAAAAAAGAAAGAAATTAGATAATCTAAGTGCATGCCTGACAGTGAATCAAGTAAATTCTTCAGTGGTCACTTGGAATTCCAGTGCTGGTCACACAAAGGTTATCTCTGAAAGGAAAGACTACATACATAAGCAGTGTTCTAATCTTCATGCCCTTAAGTGCTGTGTGAGTTTTCTAAATAACACAAAACCCAACTGGCTGCGTGACACAACTCGGTTTTAATGGGTGAATGTTAAACGAACAACAGAGCTGAACAAAATGCAGGTATGTTTGGATAGTGAGTTTTTGCATTTTTGTAATATTTGCTTCAGTCGAGGCATAGTATAAAAATTTCACTGATGCAGACAACACAATGATTAAAGCAGTGCAAACTCAACCTGAAAACTGCGTAGCTGATCTAGCTAATTTCTGTTTCTTGGATTGAGCCAGTTTGCCACAAGAGAGAATTTGCAAACCATATATACTCTCAAAATAAGGGACCTGCCAACACTTAATGTTTGGACATTAAACAACAGGTGCTTGGTTTTCTGCGTGGGTCGGTGTCCTTTAGTTTGGAAGTCATCACTTTCCAACCCAGAAGCTTCTGAGGCACCTCTGGCCCCCAGGGACAACGCTCCAAAGTCTTTAACAAGCTAACTGGCAGACACTATGCTGTCACTCTCGAAAGCGCCACCTCCTTGTGCAACGTAAAGACGGGCAGCCAGGGTCAGCTCAGAGCCCTGTGGACAGGGAAAGGTACGGTACTGGGGAAGGTGTGGAGGCGCCAGTTCTCACCCTAAACTCTCCTCCCACCCAGGTTTGTACTTGAGTTCAGATTCCAGGAACGGTTCTGCTTAATCAATTCTGCCACCTAGTGGACACTTTCCATCAGGCTACTTTTCTTTCAGGTTTTGTGATGTAATTGAGGGGCAGGTATTTGCTGCTCAAAGCCTGGGGTGCCAGTTGGTAGTAGGTGGGGAAGAAAGGAAGAAAAATTGTAACCCTTCCATAAGAAAAGTAATCACTGGATGTAAGAAAGGAGAGGTCCTGCGGCCTTACCTCCAGAAATCCAAGCAGGTAGGAGTCCTGCTGGGCTGTGTGGCTTCAGATCAGCAAAGAGAGCAGCAGGCAGGGAGACCACCTGTTAAGCGAAAATCCAAAAATCTTCAAAGACCTTCCAGTGCCAAAAACCTGTGATGAAAATCCCCCTGGGTTTCAACCATCTTTGAAGGCAGCCCCTTGTTAGCCCTGCCTCCTCTCTTCTCTGAGCTGAGTGTGCCCCCCTCTGAGCCCCAAGCTGATTTTTTTTTTTTTTTGGCAAGGAAAAGAAAGGTTATTTGTACTCCTGCAGGTATATTGGGAAGATACAGGATTACTCTTAGTTTGAAATCGCTTTCTAATGTAACTTTCTTATGTCTGCAAACTTTGCTGTTATTGAATTATCATGTGCGTTACTCCTCAAATAAAGATAATGTGTCACAGTAATGAAGCAGAATCTTTTAACTGAGACTGCTACACCCTTTATATTGCTGTTTTGGGGATGTAATAGTCAAGTTAGAAAAATAATTATTTCTATGATTATTAAAGTATTTCCAGAGTACTGACTGCGGGATAAAAATGGAATCCTCATTTGAAAATAAAAATGAAATTGTATTACAAACCAAAATACTAGAATTGTCCACATTGCAAATAAACCTGGAATTGAACAGGAAATTCATATGTTTGTGTTGCCTTTGACATGAGAACAACCTGAAAGATTTCCCCAAGAATCAGTGTATTGAGCGCAGCAAAATAGAACCCTTGTATTTTTCCCATTATAAAATAAAGACTGATAATTCTTTAAATATTTTATGAACTAGAGGAAATTGTGAATTAGAAAATACCCTAGAAAATAATTATCATCAGTATTCTCACCTTCTGATTTACATATATTGTTGGCATTTTTATTTTACACTAACCTTTTGATTGTTCCATTATTTAGGCATTTTTTTGTTTTTCTGCTCACTTTTCCTTATGGTTATCATTTCTTTATGAAGTTCATAATTTTTATTCTAAGCACATCCATTATTACTATTTAATTGACAAAATTATATATATTTATGTTGTACAAGATGAGATCTTGAAATACGTGTACATCATGGAAGGGCTGCAGGGGCTAATTAACAAATGCATTTTCCTACCTTTTGTTTTTCAGTATGAACATTTACAGCCTACTCTCTGTTTTCAAAATATTTAATACTTTGCTATTAACCACAGTCACTATGTGGTTACAGCGCATCTTTTGAACTTTTTCCTCTTAAGTAAATTTTGTGTCTCTTGGCCAGTATCTCCTCAGTCCCCTGCCAGGCTCTTGTAAACTCATTTTAAATGGGTATGTCGCTGTTGTTGTTTATCGTGTTTTCCCCTTGGGGGTCTTAGGCACTCCACATTGTGGAAGAGTCCTTGTACTTGCTTTCACGGAATACCCCAGAGATTTACATGGTTTAGGCTCATATATTCCATTAATTTCTCTGTTTGGGAATCATACTCAACATGGATGTATGGACTTGGACTTCAGGCTTTGATTTCTCCTGGGAGGTTTATTTATTCATCTAAAGATAGTCTTAAGTCTTTCTGGGGCTGCTCTGTAAGGAAAAGAGCAGCTTTTCCAGGCTCTTGTCTTTATAATCCATGCTTCCTGGAAGCCCGGGACTTAGCCTCCTTTTCCTCTCAGATTTATATTTGATTTCAGTAGCCCTGAGACCAGAACCCTAATTCATGTGCTTCCACTCTGCTACCCGCCTTGATTCTGCATCTAAGAACTATCCTGATTTTCTAACCTATCTTTATATTTTTACTCAAAAAGTGGTGCTATATTTTATACAACATTTCATGAGTATCAGCAAGACTGCCTCACGGTAAGGCAGAACATCATATTGCTGGAACTCGAGCATTTTCCTGTCTATGTAGTGTTTCACAGAGTTGAAATGTCAGTCTTCATTCTTGTACCAAATTACTTTCTGAATTAGAGGAAAAAATAAGTTCTGTCATTCAACCCCTTCAAAGCTTCCAGGGTGAGATGCTAAGTCCGGCCCCATCTGTCCTTCTTAAAGATATCCACACTGCCATCTGTTTCTAGCATGTTTCATATTATGGCATTGTGGCTATTGCTTTTTGATATTTATTAAGAATCATTACAATGTCAAAATACAAATATTTATAAATAATATGCTTAATATGCTTATATATAAGACATTTACCACAAATTGTAGACTGTGACATTAAATATTTTAGATCTGAAAACTCCTTTAGAAACTATCTCATTGTAACTATCAGTGAAGAGTGTCCTAAGGTCTGAAGTATCTCTACCAATGGCTCTAAGACAACGAGTCCAATGCTTGAAATGTAACCTCACATTCCAATGTTAAAATGAGTATCCAGGTAATCTCAGTAGGTGTATTAATTAAGGAGATTACTCAGGGGTTGTGGAAAAACTACCCATGTAATATAAATTTTGTCTTAATTTTATGATTTATTAGAGTCTACTCATGATACAATTCTATAATGAAGCAATTAGGAAACAAGTTAAAACAATTCCACAATTTGTTTTTAAAAATTTCAGAATCATGTGTGATGCCAACTGAATTTATAAATGAATGCAAGCCATTCTACATCTTGCAAATGTTTTAACCACATTTTATCATTTTTAAAGTCCTAAATATGTGGATCAAATAAACTGTCATTATTTTTAAGTTTTAATTTTGTGTCACTTGTCTTTCTTTCTTTTAAAATCAAATTTGTTTTGTTCCCAAATGGGTTTTACTGGAAAATATAATCTCACGCAGATGGTTTGACAAGTAAAACCAGTATGTTTCACTGGAACAGTTATTTTAACTTCCATTACCCTGCCCGAAGGAGATTATGGATCACAGAGAGAGAAAATTTTAGTCATGAGGATTTCTACATTATTGTAATTTGTCTTTTCCTCAAATGACTTACCTTGTTTTCGGATACCTTAAAGTTAATTTAAAACTCTTATTGCTAACTTTTTTCTCTGTGGACAAGTGTAACAACTGTATACATCTTCCTAATATGTCAGAAATGCAGATATAATGTTAGCAACAAGGTTTGAATAGATTGATTCTTAATTCTGAATATCTGTCATGAATACATAAACAATGATTTTCCCAAGGGTCAATGCTAATACTGGGCTAGACTGACAATCTAAAATTCATTTGTTATTTAGATTAGGGCAGATATGAGTTCCTCCCACAAACATTCACCCCCTGGCAGGCATTTGAATTTACACTCATTCAAGAGGTGGTATTTTGGATGTGGTATTTTAAAACCTGACACGAACATTAGATAACTAATATGTGAAAAGGCACATTGATATTAAAATGCTACAGGAGGTCTGGCTCTCTAAGCTTTGCTTTTAGAGAGTAGTACATGCCAGATGTTTCAGAGAAAAGCATAAAATCCACATTATGTGCCTAATTGCACAGTATTATAACACAGGGGTGGGGATTTTTTTCTTTCCCTGACCGCAGCTGGTGACAATAATATGCCCCGGAGCATGAAAGAATCAGGCACCTTCAATGTAGGGCACCTTTTTGCTGTGTTTCTTTGAGAAGTGTAGAGAAGAGTTTTAGCTTCAAAATCTTGACATAGATGACTGGTAGCAAAGAATGGCAATAAAACAGTGTCTATGAATGTGTATCAATATTTTCAACAAACTGGTCTAACCACTACTGTGGGGCATTGGAGGAAAAGGGACCTGGTGGTGAATCCCGCAGTCTGGCTGCTGGCGTGTCTGAGGAGTTACAGCTATGGCTCCACAAAGTCCCCGGCATTAATGAGAGCCTTGTCTTCTTAAAACGCATTGCAGAATTGAGCTGGTTTCAATAAGCTGCTTTTCTTTCACTGTGTCAGAAGCTGGTCACATAAAGGAAGGCATGGAGGTGTGAAAAGTGTTACAAGGGAGACTCATGTTGAGTACTTTAAAACTTACATCCACCTTTGCTTAGCTAAAGGATAAACTTATCTTTCAGTCTTACTGGCTTCTACATTCCTGCCTAAACAAATAGTATTTCCATTTCAGGTAGGGTACTATTTAGGCTAAAGATGTATGTACATTATGCACACAGTTTTGGATTTTTTTTTTTTTTTTTTTGGGTACCGGGGATCGAACTCACGACCTCACGCTTGCCAGGCAGGTGCTTAAGCCACTGAGCTAAATCCCTGGCCCTTGCACACAGTTTTGCAATGTAGATAGATTGGAAATATTCTTCATTGATTCTTCTTGTTGATATCTATCACACAGGAAGTCAACTAGGCAAGTCAAATCTTTAGAGCAAGTTGTAATCCATGTGCTATATTCGGACTTTGTATAGAACAACACCTATTTCTAAAAAGGAATTGAATGAATGTAAAAACAAGTTTATTAAATGCAATTCTTTTCTTTAAAGAGGTATTTTTATATGCTAAGTTCATTTAAACAAATATGCAACTCTTAGAAACTCAAAATTATCAATCTTTATTCATCTAATGAGAGGTACAATAAAATTTTTTTTATTTTTTGAATTTACAGAGACTATTATGGAGTAATTAAATGACTTTCCTTTCACTTCTTTTATAAAGTTATTTTGATTCAAAAAATTATTCATCTCTGCGACATTATTCATGCCATCATACAGCAACTGATCCCGCGTGGCCTGTATTCCTGAGGTGTCTTTACCTGTTACTCACTTCCACTATTGCTTCTTCTCAACCTTTATATTCTCTTCCTGAGTTCTTTTTATCCTTTATCTTGTATCAGAATCTATAATTTGTTTTTACTTTTTAATTTAAAAATTTACTATGCAGTCACACACACACACACACACACACACACACACACGCACACACTTCCTATGTGGCAAACTAACTTTTTAAGCAATAGAAACAATCTCTTTATAATGGAAACAATAGTTTTGTATAATACTGCCATCTAATGGTGTCCAGGATTCTTACTTTATGAACCTCTTTGGTATTTAATTATATAATTCTAATTAATGGGAAAATAAGACAATAATTAAAACATTATCAGAATCTAGCAATTTAACAATAGATAGCACATAGAATAATCACTTTTTAGTGATTTAAGTTGTCTGCATATTTAAACAGTGAATCCTGTATTAAACACTTTATATCCAACCCAGGCCCTTTACTTTTGTGACTTGTTCTCTGTTAATATATCTCTGAGCTAAAGACTTCCAATAATTGTCAATTTATCTATTGCTTTTACAATTCATAAGTAGCAGACAAGTTTACTTTTTTTACTTGTGTACGTTTTTCGGTTCGCATTGGGTGTGGCCTTGACGTGTAGTTATTTCTTCTTAAAAGGCTAAGCTGGATTTACTTCAGAGCTTGAATCATATTTTACACTTGTTATTAAGCCATAGTCTCATGAAGGGAAAATAGAGGACCTCTCATTAGCTCAGATTCTACTTTTCTAGCTGCTGCTATCCCTACGTACTATGGCTAAGATATTTAATTTTCTGAACTTCATTTGTTTTATTCTTGATTGAAAGAATAGATTAGCCAATTTCTAATATTCCTTATAGTTTCAAAAGTATGCTGCTTAGTGCCTTATCCAGTTAAATGCACATATGATCATAGTTTCATGGGCCAAAAGCATTTACAGTTTTAGCTGTGTCCCCAAAATCATTTGACACAGCTAGAGATGGAAAATTGTGATGACTTTAAGGTGCATCAATTCCAGCTAGCGATTAAGAACTCTGATATTCACATAAATTGATCTAGTCTGTCATGTTATCTGAAAAATAGGCAATTACAATAATTTTCAACTAAGAAGTAAAATAGTATATGCATAAGCTTTGTATAGTCCAAATATTTAACATTATGGGCTTCATATATGTGTGGCTATGTTTACATGATATGAATGAAAAAACAAAGAAACATCCTATTTATTCTTACATACCCTTATTTTTAGTAGAACTTTAGTCTAAGTCTCTACCACTGTAAAAAAAAAAAACAAGGAGAAGAAAAGAATAGTGTATAGTCAGAGACAATAATGCAACAACAGAAGGTCAAATCAAGATCATAAAATCTCATTAAATCTCATGGAGACTGTAGTTACCTCAGTCACAATAGTGAGCACAACTTGGAAAAACATTGAGATAATTATCTTTAATTTTCCAAAATATCTAATTAAAAGGCTTCTGTCCTTAAAGGAGAACTAGATATTTCTATGTTCATCTTGAGAAATTATGATTTTTATAGTCTTGTACATATAAAATTGTCCCAATGCCATTTGCATCTCTTCCATTAAACTTTAAATGGAGAAAATATGACTATTTCATCTTGAAAATTCTCACTCAGGGGAGCCCAGAAGATTTTTTAAAATACAGTAGCTGGCAAACTTTGAGCTGAAGGTAAAAAACATGTTCAGATGCTCTCCTGCTTTTGCTGTCTCCTCCTTCCCTCACTTTCTCTGTCATTTCCATCCTTTCTTTTCTTTTTTTCTTATTTTCCTTTACCTTTCCTTAATTTTCAGTTATAGTAGGCACAAAAACATAGAAAAGTTTTAACCAAAACATAAAATCAGAAAGGCCCATGCGTTTAGTCTCCTCTTCCAGAAATTTAGCTAAGGATGAGCTGGAAAGAAACAATCAATCACTCTATGGTCCTGTATACATCATAAACGCTTGTGTATTTATAGTGAAATAAAAATGTTTACTGCCTGTCTGGATGCATTTCCCAGAAACAGAGAAGCCAGCCTCTAACCGAGTGTGCTAGGAATGTTATCTGATACTTCAGAGAAAAGAGCAATATGTTTTGCAAAAGTACGAGTAATAAAGTACTTGAGTAAGTTTTAAAGGAAGAAAAGAGTGCCAAGGAAGAAGTAGGGGCTTAAAATCATTAAGAAGATTTAGGTTATAACCGGAGCCCAGTTTGCACACCAAAGGAAGAGAAAGTCCCAGAGTGGAAAGATTAAAGTATCACAGAATTTGGCAGTCATTAAAAGCACAATTTTGCGTTCCTCGGGTGTTTGTATGTCCTATTGTGCTTTTCTGACCTAGATTAGTCTAGTTACTCAGCGCACAGCAGTATAGCTTAGCAGTAACGTTGCCCCATGGCTTAATTTCCCAATTAAACTTAAACAAATTTCTCAAATGCTCATAAAACCCTTGGTGGCAAGATCAGTGCACCTGAATATTTAATTATTTGAATGTCAGTCTGAGACATAGATAATTGGCAGCTAACAGAAAGTGCCTAGGACCTGAAGACAAAAGATTCTTCTATGGCTAATCAGAGAATAGGTGAATAAATTTGCTAAAACAGAGATAACTTTTATCTTGAACAAGTAGAAAGATACTAGAAAAATATTTTAAAATAATAGAGAAGGAAAAAAATCCCTGAACTGTAATTATAGCCTAGACACTGGACTTTGGCTGTTGGTAAATAATGAATTATTATTAAGAGATTATCTGTGTATGTCTCCAAGCTAAGTGATAATATATAACAGAAAATGCTAGGGCTAGCCTGACTGAAAATATTCTCCCTTTCTTTGGCTGTAATGTTTCAACATACATAAATATGAAGCTAAGTCAAATAAACATGTATCTCAGATAATATTTTACAAAATAGAAATTAATCTAGAGGCCCTCATAAATCTACTTAATTGCATACCTAGTGAAATAGCTTGATATTTGGCTGAAGATGATAAACCAAAGGTGGTGATGAAAGAGTTATAGAGAAGGGGAGGGCCCACTGGGAGACCCAGGGAATTAGTCCTGGGATCAGTTTTACTTTACATCTTAATTACGGATTTCAAAGAAAGGCTAAACTGCACATTAACTAATTTGCAGATGGTCCTAAATTGGCAAACACTGGGAATTGCAGATTAAAAATCCAAAGGGGCTTTCAGAAGTTAGAAATAGGAATCAGTAAAATTCAATACTTTAAGTAATATTAACAAGGATGATGATGGCTATAAAGCAAAAATCTAATTTTCTGAGAGAGGCAACCCCAAGAAAGATACGAAAAAATGTTCTTCAAGATACCGAGTCAGAAGCCTTAATATGCAGAAGTAAATTCAGATTGGATCAAACACCAACATAGATGCAGCTGAAAGATTAAGAATAAGGTTTTCTAAGACTAATACAAAGATGTGGCCTTTGATCTAAAATCAGCTAAGCACGCTTTTCGTAAGGCTGACAAATATGGTCAGTAGCCCATTGATGCTGTGTTAATTTCCACTGTATCACTCAACTCCTCAAGTAGTAACCTCTATATCTTACCCTCTTGGAGCCCAGAGAGCCCTTAATTAGGTATTCTAAGCTATGCTGTATCTCTGAGAAATAAAAGACAATGTGATTGGCATCTCTGTTTGCCCTCCTATCTTCCACAAAACACCAGTGGGAATGGGAGTGAGATGGGTTATGTATAAAGTATAAAAAGATACACCCCAAATCACTGGAGAAATCCGTGATGGCTGGGACAGATTATTAACATCCAGACATTTCAAAGAATTTTCAGGAAGCCAGAGAGAATACAAGTGGATCTTTAAATAAAACAAGATATAAAGTGAGAAAGGGACTTTATGATGCCAGGGAATTAGAAAAGATCTGCCTAGTAGAATTCACAAGAGTCTGAGTTCAGAGTTGGAAGGTAACCAGTGTAAGAGAGGGAAATGAAATTGAAGCAGAGTCAAAAAAAAAAAAAAAAGGTTTTCATGGGCATCTTTCTGTGTGTCTGACCCCAAACCTCTGAGAGGGTGCATCCCTCCAGGGATGACTTTGATACTTCACAACCAGTGGCAGTATTCCTCATCTTGAAATTTAAAGGACTAGATTTCTACCTCTGCCCCTAAAGTGAAACCTCCTAGCTCTAGAGCTAAAAGAAAAAGCTTGCTCAGGTGGCAAAAAGGAAGAAAAACATTGTGACCACTACGCCTTCTTCCTGCTGATACGCAAAGCTGAGCAGGAACCGAAACTGCTCATGTAGCCTGGCTCGGCCTCACAGGATTGCCGATTGTCACTCCCTGGGACAGTGCAACTTTTAGAAAAAACTGACCTCGGATCCTCCTTCCCTGAGATTTCAGAATGGGTAACCAACCTTTGTCAGGCAATTGCAGAAATAGCAATAGCAGAAAAAAAGAATAAAACCATAACATTAGACCTGGGAGAAGATACAGAGATTCAGAAGAATATTTTTAAAGAGATCAGGACATAATAGGTTCATGCAGTAACAAGAGGAAAAACAGGGTACAATAAATATAGTCAACCCAAGTTAAAAAGAAAGAATTGAAAACCTCAAGGAAAGCAAATAGAAAGATCCTGTCATGCAATTTATTGTCTAGATAAAAAGCAAATTAAATGTGGCCTAAACTAAATAACTGATGAAATATCTTAAAATAATAAAGTTTACTTTAAAAACATTTTCTCAGAGTGATCAAGGGTTGAAGGCAATGGCCTAGAAAGGGGAAACTGATTTGAAGGAAAACTGGACACAGCATTGCATGAGTGAAAATATTAGCTATCATTTTTTCAATCTTATGATCAATGTGTTATCAAAACCTGAATGACTCGGTAAGGATTGCTGGAAGGGTTGTAAATGTTAATAATCTGTAAAAATGTGGCTGCAGATTGAGGAGGGAAAAACACCTTGTGGAGAGAGGGGCCAGGGCTTCTTTCGGTACTTGAATTTTATGATGAAAGACCCAGTTCCGGGCCCTCGAAGGACCGGGCTCAGCCGTCTGTTCCTAAATGCGGATTAGGGAGGCAAGCAATGGTGAAGAGTGAGAAAGAGCTTTAATCAGCATGGCCATGCAGGGAAGAACAGATTTGGAGGCTCAAACTCTGTTGTCAAGGGGCTGGCAGAGCTTTGAGGTTTTATAGGGACGGGGAACAAAACCAAGAGTTGAGGATTTGCAGAGTTGGAGGGTTTGCATAGCTAGGAAGGCAGGTAAACTTGGTCAAGCCTTGATCTAGTTGGTCTTTATATATCTCAAGACTGGATCGTTGAGGTGAATCTGAAGTCTTTATGGCTTGAGAAGCTACCATGAGATGATTGTTGCTTTGTCTTTGGAGGAAATGGATAAGGAGAGGCCTTAGTTCCTGTCAGGGAGTAATTTCTCTCGCTGGGTAGGAGGAGACCTCGTCATGGGTTCATAATCTTAAAGGCTCTATTTTTCCTGGAATTCAAGGTGACCGCAGGTTTAAAACAATGATGGGAGACTTCTGGGAATCTCTTTAGGAGATCTGGAACAAAATGTTACGAAAGCTGCCAATTGGATGTTCCTGTACATCTTGAGAATAACTTAGTTGCTCTTACCTTGAAGTTTGGGGTTGATAAACCTTGTATCACCACGTGTCCACGTACTCAGTTGCTTTGGATTGCTTGTCTCCTTAACCGGTGTTCAGGGACGGGGGGCTGAGGCTACCCATAGCAGGAAACTTTAAGGTAATAAAAGGACAGATAGAAAATAAAGAAGTGGGGAGCTTTATCTTGTTTTTGATTACCTGTTGAGCTTTCCTGGTCCAGCCCCTAAGTCTCAGTTATACTCATTTCTTCATCTTATAAAAGGGGAGGTGAGAAGTATTGTCAAAAGTCGACAGAAAAATAAAAGGAGACAGTATATTACTACAAGTTACAAAAATAGTTCACAAAAACCTAAATTAAAAACATAAAATATAACATTTAAGAAAATGAAATAGAATACAATAAATCTTCATATTGTGAATTGTGAAGGTAAGAGAGATTTTAGAAATTTTATTGGTCAAGAAATAAAGGTGGGAGGATGCTATTTAAAATTTGCTGCCCCAAACGAAAACACAGTTAAAAGACTCCGCAGCATGTGGTCTGGAGCATCTGAGCTGAGGAGTCCCTCACTCTCTAGAACATCCGCAGGGCCACAGCAGCAGAGGAGGCAGCTGGGGTCACGACCTGACTCCTCCGTGTGGACCTGTAAGTGACACATGCCAGCTGCCCTGCTGCCGGAGAGCAAGGAGGCGCAGATATGTGAGCGTCCCTCCGGTGTCTGCCACAGACAGTGATGGGAGCTGGAGAGAGAATGGCAGCAGGCAGAGATGGAAATCTAAATAACCCGAAAGCTCATCACACATTTCTCAACCCAAATTTCAGAAGTGTCAATTTTGAAGCTGGGCTGTTGAACTAAATCCTTTAATATGAAATCCAATGTTGGCCTCAATTCTGGAAAATCATATTTTCAGAAGAGTCTGTATGTTTTTAATTTATGGTTCAGAATTTCTCAGAGGTCAGAACTGGAAGGTCTCTTCTCTTTAAAGGAGCAAGTTGATGTTATATTTAGCTATTGTGTTCCGGATAAACACGCTGAAGTTTTACGTACAAAAGCTGCACTTCTCACTCTCGACCAGCAAGGGGCGCTGTAAGAACTCTTAAGCTTTTCCACTAACCCTGGTAAAAAGAGACTACGAGGGAAAGGAGAAAGTTACAGATTTACATTAATCTGTGTCGTGCAATTGCACCTTACCTGCAGCGGGGCTGGACTGTCTAGGAGAGTTTGCCAGTATTATCCTTATCTCCAAAAAAGAGCTTAAAAAGGTTTTGTTGTGTAAAGATGGTCTTAATTGTTTTGTTTTGTTTCCTGAATGAAGTTTGTGACTGTAGACAGTCCTCTTTTCTACCTCTTTTACATTTCTGACATAAAAATACAGCAACATGTTACCTTTGTCTGAACTTGTGCATACTCAGAGTCTGACTTTCCCCCTTTATCTTCCTGTTCTTCAAACTTTCTTACACTTTCCCAGCAGCCACTTCAGATGTCAACCAATTTGGGTGATCACACAGTGGTGACCATTATTGGTGGTTAAGAAGGAGACATTATCACATATGTTGAATATCTTAACTCCTAACCCTGGAGTTTTTGGAAGGAATTTCTTTTGTCTCTATCTAGTTCATAAGAAAGGTATCTGAATTCTATGTAAATTTTGTGTTTTTCATGCTACTTCAGCTTTTAAGCATGTAAAATATGAAAAAAAAAGATTGGCCTACTCTAAGAGATGCTCAGAAAATATGCATTTAAACTAAGAATAATTTTTTACAATGCTTTTGGTTTTTATTTTTCTATCTTATTTTCTTTCCCTGTTTATCCATTGGTGCCATTAAACTAAATAATTCTGATCAGAGTATCATCTTTTTCTTTGATTCTCAGATAATAAAGTGCTTAATTAAACTGTGGCATTTTGATTCAAATACTTTCCTAAATTTCATATATCTGATCCAGAATGTTGCATTTTGCTTGTGTTTTGTCCCCAAGGAAGTATGAGGTTATCTGACTGTTGCACACATACATAGAGAAACATCTTTATTGATAGTTACACAAAGTTGTGTTTTAATATTTAGAGCTTAAAATATTTTTTAAAAATTTAAGCTTACCTAATAACTATAATCTATAATGAATATTTTTGGCGAGCATATGTGATTACTAGCATTTTTCCTCAGAAATTATAATTTTTCATTGGAATTTCCCACTTCTTATCTTCTTTAAAAGAGGGTGAAGTAAGATCAAATAACCTCCTTGGACCCTCTCTGCAGACACGATTTCTTTAAATACTTTCCACTAGGGATTGACTCAGATGTTAAGCATATTAACGTTTTAAAAGAGAACCTTAAACCACAGTCTCTTTAAAGTTTAAATGGTCTTCCATTAGATGTAAACAGCATCTCCAATGTGGCAACACTTGTTCATGCAGCTGGAACCTAAACCACTGCTGCCTTGGCAGACTTCCACCAGAAAAATACTGCCCCGCACTGGGAATAGCTGCTCTGCCTGAAACCCACAAATTTCTGCTTAACCTTTAACACTTTTTTTTGACATTCTATCCTCTAAATATCCCCATGAAAGAGAAGGAAGAAGAGGAGTAAAAAGCAAACTGCAATAGCAGTAGTAGTAGAGGGGGAGGGGCAAGGTAAGGAGACAAGAGAGAGGAGGAAACGGAAGGTGAAAAGAGAAGAAGAAAGAAGAGAAAAGTGGGAAGAGGAGACAAAATTCTCCAGCTGTAACCACCCATATGGATGGTGAAGGAGCAGCCCTGATACTCTGTGGTTAGGACTATTTTCACCAATGCTCATAGCCTCTGCTGACATGCTCTCTCAGTACTGTCTCTGGTTTTTCTGAAATGACGTATCTCACCAGCCCTCGTCCATCTGTGATACTGCTTTCAGAGTAGTACTCATCTTTCTCCTGCTCTTTCCCATGGTAAGCACTGTCTTTGCTGTATGATGACTGCCCACCTTCATCCACTGAAATCTTTTTTCTTTTATAATGATCCACAGGAGCTGCCAAGGTTTTCCAAGTATTGTAGACAACAGGGATGGACATCCTTTTCTTCCCAGGCCCATTGTCCATGATAGTATGGTCAACAAGTTTTGAAACTTCTAAAATCTCTAGAAATATAGTCGTTTCCTGGGCCTTCATATGAACGTTTGCAAATTCAGATGTCGCTAGACTATTTCACCTTTGCTAATTCACTCAATTCCATGGCTCAACAACCATCTGGCTAAGGAGTAGATGCCAGTTGTCCCCTTTTAGTAGATGTCTCCAATCTCTGTGATTTAGAAGGGACTATTTCTATCATTTGGTAGGAAAAGCCCTTCTCCCATTTCACATGGGCAGTGAATGAAATCTTCATTTTTATCACTAAATTCCTCTGAAAGTCCCTGGTCAGTGGGCTTCTTTTTGTTTCCTCTTTGCCTCTCTAGATGGTAAAACATGGTTATGTCTGGTGGGACTGTGTTTATTGGCCCTGTTGCCACTTAGCACTGGCTGGAACTAGAAGGGAAAAACCAACTGGATCATTAACACTTCTTTTCTTTTCTTTTCTGTCTTTTCTTTTCTTTCTTTTCTTTTCTTTTCTTCTTTTCTTTTCTTTTCTTTTCTTTCCTATTCTTTTCTTTTCTTTTCTTTTTTCTTTTCTTTTCTTTTCTTTTCTTTGTTTATGATTTGCTTTACTAACTCTACAGCAACAAGAAAATCTCATTCATTATCCTTAACATTCATTAGAGCTTTTAATTGTAAAGTTCTTCAAGGTTTGAAATCTAACCTGATCACACTGGGAAGCAAGAGGCTTAAGGTGACTCATTTTCTATGTGTCACTCATCTACGAACAGGTAACTCTGGCTCTGCCAAGCCCTAAAGCCCATGCACTCCTTATATACCTGCCTGCATCCTCTGCCAAGTGACATTATTGCCCATCTCCTCCATGCTATGGGGATGAACTGCTGATTTGGTGTAGTTCTTCAGATCCCTTGGTCTAAAATTAGTTCCTACTATCTCGATGTATTTTATTTAAAGATTTAGTGGACATTTTGGTTTTTCTTAATTTATTTTAAAATAAATATTTAGTGGTGATGCCCACTATGTCCCAGGTGCTCTACTAAGCACTGGTTTTTAGCACTGAAAATACATTAGTGTTGCAATAGTTCACATTCATATGTGTGTATAAGTCAGATAAGTTGATCTATATCAAATACATGATCTATAAACTGTATAAAACACAAACATAAATATATATCATATACAGAAATTACAGACAAGAATGATAGATATCATGAAAAGAAATATACAGTAAAAAATGGGTGTTTTAATATTTTGAAGGGTCAAGAAATACTTTTCTGTTACAGTTATTTTGAGCAGAAGTCTAAATAAAATGTGATCACGATGCCATGCAGATATCTGGAAGATCATTCCAAGCTGGTTAAACTACTATTGCAAAGATTCTTGAGATGCTCCAGTAGCAGCAAGAAGTCCAGTGAAGCTTGAGAGAAGTAAGCAGGGAGGAGAAAGGCAGAGATCAGAAAATTCACATAGGAAATCATGGCCTTAGACTCGACTTTAAATTTTGTTCTGGTTGAACTGATAAGCCATTTAGTGGGATAGAATGAAATTAACTGATAATTTTTAGTGCTCATTCCAGCTACTATAGACAATAGGAAAGAAGGTATACAAGGGCTGCACCAGTTAGGAGTACTGCTCCCAGCCACACTGGTGAGAAAGACTTGAATCTGGGTATTAGCAGCTGAGTTGATGTGAAGTGGCTGGATTCTAGATTTGTTTGGAAAGGAGAGCTGGCAGAACATGCTGATGGATTAGATATGAGACATTACAGAGGCAAAGAGGTCAAGCATAATTGCAAAAACGTGGCTTAAATTTGTAATTTTGCAGAATAGTAGGTTTTGGTGGACAAATTCTAGTGATTGCTACTGAACGTGCTGAGGTCTTTGTGTATTCTTGATATCTAAGTAGAGATAATGAGAGAGACTGGGCCTAAGAATGGGTCAAATACAAACAAAATTTTGAGGCCATCACCTCCTGAATGACTATGACATTGTCTCCAGTATGAGAACTAAAAGGAAATTAAAATACTGAAAGATTAACTAAACTTTCTGGCAAATGCATAGCTAGTAGGCAGCAGAACTGCGAATCAAACTACAATGTTGAAATAACAACAGAGTCCATGTTTGAATAATGGTGTTATATTATGCTGACTCCCTGGCTCCTTGACCCTTCTCAAAGACTTTATCAATTGAATTGTTTTTGCGATGTTTCAAAGTTCATGATATATTCATTCTATTGCATCATTGTCTTTCCTGCAGTTTATTCTATATTTAAATATGAATTCAGTTATTGCTACCACTGCTTTTTCATCAGTCTCGCCATTTCTAGTGTTTGAAAAAACATTTTCCTCTTGGATTAGATTTTGTCATCAGGTCAGTCATTAGAAAGGCTCACACACAACACCTTTCATGAAGCATTTCTTGCTTACAAATGCCTGGCTTTTGTTCTATGTCAAAAGATGGTTTGTTTCAGTCTGATTTTCCTTGAGCCCTTTGCAGACATGGCTCTCTGTCTTTAGTCTTCAGTGTTACTTTGATCCTGTTCATTGTCCTCAAGTATTTTTCAAGGAAAACCAGTGGACACTTTTTTCTTGCTTTTATTTATATGCTGAGATTGTCTGCCAATTACCTTTATATTTCACGGCTACTTACATTAAGTCACATTTTCTCCCTCAAAACTTGGTACAAAATTTTCCGATGTTTTCCAGCATTTATTGTTACCATATTGAAACCAAATTTGTGAAATATGAAGAAATTTTATATATATATAGATAGATAAATAGATAGATGATAGATAGATAATAGATAGATAGATAGATAGAGAGGGAGTCATATAGAATTTGGAGGCAGATTTACTTAGGTTGACGGGTACTGATCGGAATCATTTCAAAAATATTAGATGTTGATCTCTAGTGGTCTAGGGCTTATATAGGATAAGCATGCAGGAAGTACAGAGCCAGAATGGCTTGTCAACTGGGGACTGGTTTATACAATGTGCATCATCGTGACCAACTATGCATCACAGTGAGCAGCTGTTTCTAAGAAACAGAAGCAATTGGAACTGGAAAAGTTAGTTACCTGGGCAACTAACAAACTGAAATATACTGGTTGGGTGGTGGAGCATTTTTTGTTACAATCTCTGCCCCACATTCCTGAAACTGGGCTCCTAAAACACTTAAAATCTGCTAAATGCTATGAGTGCTTGAACATCTTTTGTTCCGATGTATGCTCTTTGACTTTAGTTACTAACATAGAGATGATAGGGTAGCTATTTGTTCTAAGGATGAGAATCTTGGTGAGGATCTTGGGTCAGGATTGCTCACCAGAAAAGTTGCATTATGGTTAGAAGCTTAGAATTTTGGGTCCCCAAATCTACCCAACCCCATCCTTCAGAGGAGGAAAGGAGCTAGAGATTGAGTTAATAATTTAATGTATCTATGAAATGACATTTCCATTTACAAATTCCTCAAGTATTGAGTTTGCAGAGATTCTAGGCTGGTGACAGCCACATGCTACAGGGCGCTATAGTCCAACTCAAAAGGAAAGAACCTGCACTAGAGACCCCTCTGCACTTTGCCCTGTGTATTTATTCATCTTTGTTCACCTGTATCCTGTGTAATGCAACATTTGACAGCACTAAGGTTAAAGTTTAGATGAAAGTTGGGCATTTTTTAAACAAATTTTATGAGAAGTGGTCCCCTTTACCCAATGTATTACTGAGATGGACATTTTGCCTCACTAGGAACTGCTCTCCCTACCTACTATTGTGAAACAGAGGCTCCTAAGGCTGCCCCCAGGCTTGTCTTAATTGGACATGCTAAATGGTAACCACTAGAACTTCCCAAACCCACACAGGTGATTAATTTAAAACAACATAGGATACCGGGTAGGCAAAAGAGATTACCACTTTAATTAATAACATGCCAAAGCTGAAGTGCTGGTATCAACAAATTCTCGGGAGCAGTGCTGTAAAGGCAGGGGGCTTATAGAGCCTAACTGTAGACTACTGAAGCTTAAATAGAGCTTTGTACCCCAGCCCCAATAGTTTTAGGCATGATGTCAGCCATACAAAAGGTATAGCAACTAAAGGAAACAGGTGCTTTTTCAAAGGCTTTCTTCATCTCAACCTCAAAAAGAGTCAACTGCTGGTTACTTTCATTTAAAATGCTGATTTGCATTTACGATACTGCCACAGTGTTGTTTAAACTCATCAATGTACTGCCATAATTTGTGAGAGGGAACTTAGACCCATACTGGTCTCCACTGTTATAATATACTATATCGATGACATCAGTATAGTATTAGAAAGCGAAGAGCAAGCTAATGACTGATTTGAGGACAATGGTATGACCAACAGAGGCAGGTAAGTAAATCCAACGTGGAGTTGTCATGCCCACCAGCTGGTGGAGCCCCTATAGAAGTGATGGAAAATGTTTCAGAGTTTTCAACGATGCAAGCAGTCTGCAGTGGCAAGCGAGTCATAGGTTCGCCATCACTGCCCTAGGGAGTAAATCCACTCTGGGACAGCAAGGTTATTAAATGTTTATGGGAAACTCAAACCAAAACATGCTAACTTGTGATTGTCATTCATTTAACACTAGTGTGGGGACCCAACAGTTTTGGGTTTGCATCATGTATCCTAATTGCAAACAGACAGACAAATGGACAACAGCATGCATGGTGGATAAACAATACTGGCCCACAAAACAGAAATTCTGCAAGAGAGGTAAGTACCAGCCTAGGCATCCAGTGATGGGCTGAGCTTGCTTTTTGAGAAGCAGTTTTCAAAGAGAAAATAATTATTAACTGGAACAGGTAGATGTGAGGGAGTTCTCTTCCAAGAGGAAGGCGAAGGATGGGATTATAGTGGGAAGATAACAAGGTTATAGCAAAATGAGTCAGGCAAACAAAAAATAATGCTGAGTAACACTGGAAAGCGAAAATCTAGCATTGGGAAAAGACCTGTGCTCTGGGCCTAACAGCAGCACCTCTAGTATTTAGAAGCAAATAGAGGCTGAAGTGGTCACGGGGCAATGGTTTTGTGTCTTGGCAGTGGAAGCTCAAGGACCACATCTATTTTGTGTGTTTATTTGTCAGGGTTTTCTGGTTTTTTTTGTTTTGTTTTTGTACCGGGGACTGAACCCATGACCTTATACTTGCCAGGCAGGCGCTTATGCCACTGAGCTAAACCTCCACTCCTATTTTCTCATTTATTGGAGTAATGAAGTTCTGAGGTTGAATCTAGGGCTTTGCCTTGGTTAAGTGTGAATTGTACCTCTAAGCTATACCCTCGGCCATATATTTATACATTCTTAAATTGTATTTTTAATTGACATTTAAATACTGTCCATATTTATGAGATAAAATATGATATTTTGATACATGCATATACTGTGTAATGATTAAATAAGGATTATTAACATGCCCATAACTTCAAATATTTGTAGTTTTGGTGGGGTAAACTTTCAAAATCCTCTCCTCTAGCTATTTTGAAATATAGAATACATTATTATTTAACTGTTGACACCCTACTGTGAAGTAGAAGTGCGAAATTTATTTTTTCTTTTTAACTGTAAAATCGTATCTACTTAACAACCTCCTCCTATTGTATTTTCTCCTAATTTTCCCACTCTCTGATAATTACTGTACTACTCTACTTTTGTGAGATTAACTGTTTAGATTCCACATATAAGCAAGATCAAGAGGTATTTGTCTTTTGTACTTGGCTTATTTCACATAATAATTTCTTCTGTGTTTAATTCTGTTGTCATAAGTCGTAGGATTTCTTTCTTATGGATAAATATTATTACATTAGGTAGATAGATAGATAGATAGATAGATCAATAGATGATAGATTTTTCTCTGTCCTTTTCATCTGTTGAGGGACATAAAAGGTTGATTCTATGTTGTGGCTACTGCAAATATTGTTACAATAAGCATGCAGCATAGATATCCACTTGAGATACTGATTTTCTATTTTTTATCTGTATACCCAGTGGTGGGATTATTGCCTCTGTGGTACTTTTATTTTTAGTTTTTAGAGAAAACTCTATACTGTTTTCTACAATCGCTATAGAAATATCCGTTAGTGTATAAGAGCTCCTTTTTTTTCTATGTGAACTCCAACAGTTCTCTTTTTATCTTTGGATAATTTCAATTGTAATGGGAGTAAGGTGATATAGTTTTCATTTGCATTTCTCTAATAATTAGTAATTATGAGTACTTTTCATATATACAAGTATCAAAATGAAAAACAGACAAGTAGATTTACATCAAACTAAAAAGCTTCTGACCACTGAACAATCAACAGCGTGAAAAGAAAGCCTCTAGATTGGGAGAAAATGCTTGCACACTATGCATCTGAAAAAAAGATGTATCCAGAGTATGCCAGAAATTCAAACAATTTAGCAGTTAAAGAATAAAATTAATCTAATTTAAAATAAGAAAAATACCTAAATTAGCATTTCTCAAATAAAGACGTATTAGACATAAGATGTATGAAACTATGGGAATCCTTAAGGTCCTCTAAATTTGCGAATACTCTCTGGACATACTTGTACTTTATATCAATATAGTGTACCTGTTCTGATCTGTAAAATACATTGGTTTCCTCAGATATATAATAACATACAGTAGAAATCAGTCTCAGCATGAGCCAACAGTGTGAGATGAAATGATTGGCTTTGTTTTAGGTTGTAGATTCTGTTGGATAGGCAAGCAAATACCTCTATGTTTCTTAACAACTGGTTCCATAATGCAACTGAATTGCACCACAATCATACTGTGATATGGTTTAATACAAGTGGTGATAAAATTCAACTACTGCATGTGAGTAAATTTTAAGATAATACTAACACTCATGACCAAATGTACTAGGAGATTGAACTTAATCTTCTATAGCACACAAAACCTATGTATTAATGTTTATACTATATGGAAAATGATTGACTTGAGGAAAAACTAGGCAACCATCACCTGATTACTATGTTAAATCATTCTGAATAAATTCATCATATGATACAGCAGATTATAAAAGGAAAAGGATACTCAAATTAATATAAGAGTATGAAATATCTGTGCTGCTTGTATACCACAGAGTAGTTTCTTTAAATCCGTCTCTACCTCACACTATTCTTCAAATATTTGCCATAATCATATTGATACTGTTGCTACATATGTTTTGCAAATATTAAAACAGAAGTAAATGTCCTGACAGATATCCTTTTCCTGTAAGGGGTTTATGACCAGGGACCCAGGGGTTGGAAATTTTTGATTGTTAGCATTGTGAAACAAAATCAAAGCCCATTTTTGCATTTCCGCTTAAAAGTGACTTTTTTTGATTGACTATTGCACGAAAATTTCTTTATCTTTGAAGTTCAAGAAATTAAAAACTTTACTTCATTGTTGGTTATGATGGTGATGATGATGATGACAGCATACATTTTGTAAAACAAACTACTTTAGTTCAAATTTTAGCTTTTATTATTTCCAGAAAAAAACTATTATTTCATTATTTCTTTGAATGTTTTTCTATTTTATTTACTGGTAGTTTGAATTACCGTTAACCTCAAATTCATCATCCTTTCTCTTGTTTTTGTCTTTATCTTTAGTAATTCTTCAGATGATCTTGAGTTTTTCTGGAACAGTAAATTGATACTCAAACATCTATTCTATTTCTTATTGCTATTTTATATATTATCCTGTATAATGTTGATTAGATCCTCTGTTCACCAATAAATTCTTTCACTACCACACTAATTCTTCTGTAGTGAGCTGAACTTGAGAGAGGAAATTTAATTTATTCCCCAGAGTGTGTTTTCATACAGAGCTAGTCTTGTGGGATTTTCTTTTTTTTTAATTGTAGTGTTTTTACATAATTAATTGTCCTGAGAAGTTTTTGCATCTTCTTTCTGGTTGATATAAGGAAGATATAATTTAATTTTTCCCTAATACTCATGCTATTGAATCTAGAACCTGTTTGTTCACACTTCTCAACCATCTGTCCACCTTGAAGGCTGCAGTAATCCTCCTCATGTATTTTTCTGTAAATGCTGTAGATTAGAGTGGATGTGAGGAGCTGTATCCTTCACTGGAGGTCATGAGTTCTTCTCTCTCCTTTGGGATCTTCTTAAATGTCTCATGTCATTTCATTTCATTAGGAGAAGGTTAATACTGAAAGGGAATTCATTTGGGGTTTTAAATTTGTTCCAAAACTCATTAGGAAGTTCTGGAAAATCTCAGGCCTCTCCAGAGGGTTTTTGGTCCATTTCCATTGACTCTGTTGATGTGGTCTTTTCTCTACAAGACTTATCCTTAACTCCTCCTGGGATAAATTGTTCATCCTGGAAGCTTTAGTTTGCATGCTACTCTCTATTATGGGAGCAGCAGATTCGATCTTAGTGAGGGCACTAAGATTTTGTTGATTCAACTGTTCTCTCCAATTATGCTACTGGAATATGGCAGAAGCGGAGATAGGAAGCACTGTCCTCCTGTCCAAGCCCGATGTGGTTCCATCTCCACTGTACTATATTTTGAAATTGATGATACATGCTTGTTTCTTTTCTTGTTCAGTGTTGAATGGACTTTATACTTTTATGTATTAGTATGATATTCATTTTGTTATCTTCTAAGTAGCATAGTTTTTGTGCTCCAACTTTATTCTGCCATTTTAAATCCTGAAATATATAGTTTAAAAACTATCATTATGGGATGAACAGTACCCATACAGAAACACACAGTGTTTTCAAGAAGAAAATCTATAATACTACCAAGAAATGATAGCTATCATTATCACTGAGATAGTATTTTCTACTATTATGTATATATATTTACATATATATTTACATATACATATATAATTTAATCAATTTTGTGTGGTTTGGTTAGCTAACATTTTCTCCACTTAAAATGTTTCTTAAAAATTGGTTTCAAGTTATATTTTATTAAATTGATCCAATATATTCCATTTTATAAATTTATTTCTCTTACTAATATTACACTATAGGGTACTTCAGATTTTTAAAATTAGTCCTATTATAAACAGTGCATAGTTATGCATTATATTTTCTGGTCATTTATTTCCTTCAAACAAAGTCCAGGAAGGAAGTTCAAAAGATTATTAAAGAAGAAGTCTACATTCAAACTGAGACTACAAACAAACTTTCCTTTCTCTAATTATATAAACATACATAATGTAGATACAGATCCTTTTTACCATTGCATGATAAATTAAGCCCTAATGAGCAACATTTTAAAGTGTTTAGAAAGTTACCATCTGGCTTGTACTAGACTATTATGTTTCCTTGGATCAGGAGACACCAAGTTTTAGTCTTATGATTAGCAATTTGAAGTGCTATTGAAAATTTCACACCATGTGTAGGTAACCAAAAGTCGCTGGGTCACACCAAGACAACTTATGAAGCGTAATGTCTGGTGCGGTAGTCAACCCTTAAAAACTAGCAAGCTCAGGGCTTGATTTTTGTTTTCTCCTACCATCACTTCTCTTTCTCTTCAGCACTGTTGGCTACCAGTGAGGGGAAGGAAGGGACAGAGAGGAACAGAGAGGAACTCAAGAACTCACACATTTGTTCTGCTGCAACCATCTGCAAGATCATCTTACAAACACTAACATCTGTGGGAACTTGGATGGGGCAGCTCCGAAGGGAAGCTAAGGAGGGAGGTTGTTGCTCAATGTTTTGTTGGCTGCTGGTGCTAGCTCATCCTCCATGAACCCACAGAAATGAAATAAGCCTCTATAAACCAAGATACGGTCACGCTGACACCCCTGCAATAATCCTAATGACAGGATTGCATGGTTTGCTCCATTCCAGGTGGAACTGAGTCATTATTGACAGAAGTCTTAGGGCCACTTCATTATAAGCTCCAGATGTCACATAGAAAGAGACAGCTCATCTACTCTACTTCCAAAGGACAGAGAATTTGATTCCCAAAACACACTGGGGCTGGACAGAATCCCAAATTTACATCTCTTAAAGAAAATATACACTTCTTATCTTAAACAACATTACTTTTCCTGCAGTAGAATTTTATTTTGCTAGCTGTGAGGTTCTGCAGGCTTATCTCACACTTTTTATTTTTTTTAATGAAATCTCAATCCCAAATAAGAAAGCTTCATAGAGTGGCACTTCAACTCACAAGATGGTTAGGGTAGTCATGCGCACTAATGCATCTTTTAACTGCCATTACCTCAAGCAAACTCTAGCTTGTTGAAAAAACAAAGCAGGGAATTAAGAGAAATGAAACAGGATGTAAGTTTGCATCCAAGAATAGAGATGGTGATCATTAGGAAATACCTGCCTTAAATAAATACATGAAAAATTTTTACCATCACTGGTCATTCAAGAAATGAAAATTAAAACAACACTGAGATTTCATCTCACCCCGGAAAGAATAGCTGCCATCAAGAAATCAACTGATAACAAATGTTGGCAGGGCTGCAGGGATAAAGTAACACTGCTCCATTGTTGGTGGGAGTGTAGCCTCTATGGAAATTAGTATGGAGATTTCTCAGAAGGCTAAGATTGGAAGCTCCATTCAACCCAGCTATTCCCCTCTTGAGTATTTTCCTAGAAAACCTGAAAAGGTCATATCACAATGATATATGTGCACCCATGTTTATAGCAGCACGATTTGTAATTGCTAAATCTTGGAAACAACCAAAATGCCCATCAACTGCAAAGTGGATGAAAAAGATGTGGTATTTTTATGCAATGGAATATTACTCAATTATAAAAAATGATGATCTTGAGGCCTTCATATTGAAATGGAGGCAACTTGAGACTATCCTCATAAGTAAAATAAATAAGAATCATATTTATAAATATAACATTGTGTCTCTAGTGTAAAAAGTAATAAGAACTGTAGGAGTAATAAAACCCAAAATGTGTAACTGCTATTGTAAAAAAGAGAGGAAAAGAAAGTGCTCTAAAGGCTATAACTGCATGTATGTTTAAGTGTGTAAGATCTATGACCATATTACTAAGTTTTTGTTGGATCGTTGACCAGAACTGTTTGGAGGCTCACTGTTTGAATGTCTACTTTGTGTGCTTTGATTTTGTAACTTGAACAACTATTTCTAAGATGACAGCATGTAATTTATCAACTAGTGATTTCTTAGTGGTTTTTTTTTTTTAAATTTGTATTATAGCTTCCCTTTTTTTCTGTTTTTCTTTTTTTTCTCTTTAAATAAAATTTAAAAAGGCAGAGACCGGCCTCTCGGCCTGACTGTTTGGGACTGTAGGCCTGCCCTTAACCCGCAGGGAATCTCCCAGAGACCGGCATCTTGCCCTGGTCTGTTTGGGACTGGGAACTTTGCAGAGACCGGCAGCTTGGCCCAGGCTGTTTGGGACTGGGAACATTACACAGACCAGTGGCAGAGGCCCTGAGGTGCCTGGGACTGCCGCTGCTGCCCCCCCATTCTCGAGGAACATCTAGGAAGCCTGCCACAGGACTGAGCTGACTGGGACCACATCTGTGTATGCACCCCTCCACCGGGAACATTGGACTATAGTGGACTACCATGCTGGCTTGATGAGAGGTTCAGGAACCCCTCACCCAAACAGAAGACCTCATCAGGCTTCAGTCAGTGTGGCATGGTAGTAGGAATTCAGGAGACTGGATCTCCTCTTCATTGTGGTACCCAGCAATTTGACAAACATCAACCACACAGTAGAACCCTGAAACACACACTGCAGAAAGTTGTGTCTATTGGAATAGAAAGACCAGAAATTCACCCAAAAGGTGAAAATGACTAAATGAAAAGGCAAAATGGAATCCCAAACATCTAGTCCATCAGGGGCAAGTGCAGGCGGTAATGAAATAGAGGACTCCAAAATTCATACACCAGAAATCTCTGAAAAGATAGCAAATGAAGTAAAGAAACAAATGCATGAGGCTATGGAGGAAATCAGATTAGAAACAATGTCTTATGTAAAGACATTGTTAGTAAATGAGCTGCTCAACATAGCTAGAGAAGAAATAGATAAGAAACTACAGGAACATGGGAAATTGATTGAAACTTTGAATGAACAATGCAGAAGACAAGCAGAATCTATGAAACAAATTGGAAGAGATATTCAAGAAACAAAAAATTACATTGGAAGCCTGCTAAGCCGTTTAAATGAAGCTGAGGATAGAATTTCGGACCTTGAGGACAGGATCACAGATAGCGATCTTGAAAGGGTAGCGATCATGAAATGACAATCCAACAGCTACAAGATGATGTCAGGAGAAACAATGTTCGAGTAATAGGCATTAGTGAGGAGGTAGGAGACAATGCAAAGGATATAGCTAAGTTGTTCACAGAAATAATGTCAGAAAATTTCCCAAACATGGGGGGGAAATCGGATATACAAATAAGTGAGGCATATAGAACACCACACAGTCACAACCAACATAAACCTACACCCAGACATATAATAATTAAGATTGCAGACATACAGCATAAAAACAGAATACTAAAAGCTGTTAGAGAAAAGACACAACTCACCTACCAAGGAAAGCCTATTACAATCACAGCAGACTTCTCAGCACAAACCTTCAGGTCAAGATGAGCTTGGAGTGAAGTATTTCAAGCCTTAAAAGAAAACAACTTTCATCCCAGACTGACATACCTAGCAAAACTGTCTTTCAACTTTAATGGAGAAACAAGATACTTCCATGATGAAGAACAACTAAAGAAATTCCTATCCACCAAACCAACTTTAGAAAGAGTGCTGAAGGACATCCTAGATACAGATAAAAATGACCACAATCTCCAGAGCAACAACAGAAAGAAATCACCAGGCTGGACAAGAAAGTAAACAAGGGAGAAAGGAAGGAAACTAACAACAGTAACATAACATGGTAAAGTCAAGCCAATACATATCAGTGATATTTATAAATGTAAATGGGCTCAATTCACATATCAAATGAAACAGATTGATGGAATGGATCAAGAAACAGGATCCCACAATATGCTGTATATAAGAAACGCATCTGACTCAAAAAGAAACTCATAGATTAAAAGTCAAAGGATGGAAAACAGTATTCCATGCAACAGGAACCCAGAAAAAAGAAGGGGTAACTATTCTATTTGCAGACAATGTGTACTTCAAACCTAAAAAGATTAAAAGAGACAAAGAATGTCACTACATACTCGTAAGTGGAAAAATTCAAAACGAAGAACTAACAATTATAAATATATATGCAACAAACACAGGAGCACCCAACTACATAAGGCAGATACTAAAGGACATGAAAAGCCAAATACACAAGAACACAATTATTACAGGTGATCTTAACAGCCCACTGTCAAAGAGATAGATCAACTAGGCAAAAAAATCAGCAAAGAAATAATAGAACTGAATCATACCTGTGAGCAATTGGACTTAGTAGATGTTTACAGAGTGTTCCACCCAACCACATCAGAATACACATTCTTCTCAGCTGCCCACAGGACATTCTCTAAAATAGACCATATATTATCCCATAAAGCATTTCTAAGTAAATTCAAAGGTATTGAGATTGTCCCATGCATACTATCTGACCATAGCACACTGAAATTGTAAATTAATGGCAAAAGAAACTGCAAAACTGGCATAAATACATGGAAATTAAATAACAACCTTTTAAACAACCAGTGGGCTACAGAAGAAATTAAAGAAGAAATAAAGCAATACCTACAATTCAATGAAAATGCAGAAACAACCTATTGTAATCTGTGGGATGCAATAAAAGCAGTCTTAAGAGGGAAATATATAGCAATAAACTGTCATATCAAGAAAACAGAATGAGCACAAATAAACAATCTAATGCTGCATCTCAAGCTTCTAGAAAAAGAAGAGCAAGTTAAATCTAAAGCTCATAGAAGAGAGGAAATTGTAAAGATTAGAGCAGAAATAAATACAATTGAAACTAAAAAAAATACAAAGAATTAATGACTCAAAAAGCTGGTTTTTTGAGAGAATAAACAAAATTGACAAACCTCTAGCTAATCTTATAAAGAAAAAGAAAGAAAAAACCCAAATTCATGCAATAAGGACCGAAAAGGGAGAAATTACTACAGATCCCATGGAAACTCAAAAGATCATAAAGACCTACTTTGAAAATCTCTACTCACATAGAGAAGAAAACACAAAGGAAATGGACAGATTTCTAGAAACATATGAACTACCAAAGCTCAACCAAGAAGATATAGCAATTTTGAATAACCCAATATCAGCTATTGAAATTGAAAACGTAATAAAAAACTTACCAACAAAGAAAAGTCCAGGTCCTGATGGAGTGACAGCTGAATTCTATAAGAAATTTAGAGAGGACTTGATGCCAATACTCCTTAAACACTTCAATGAAATTGAAAAGAAAATAATCCTCCCTAAATCATTCCTGGAGGCAAGTATTACTCTGATAGCAAAACTAGAGAAAAACCCAACAAAAAGGAGAACTATAGGCCAATCTCACTAATGAACATAGATGCAAAGATTCTCAATAAAATACTAGCAAATAGAATGCAGCAAATCATCAAGAAAATTATACATCATGACCAAGTGGGATTCATTCCAGGAATGCAGGGATGGTTTAACATACTCAAGTCAATAAATGCAATATACCACATCAACAGAGCCAAAAACAAAAACTACATGGTCATCTCAGTAGATGCAGAAAAAGCTTTTGATAAGGTCCAACACTTGTTCATGATAAAAACCCTTCAGAAACTTGGAATACACGGTGTCTACCTCAACCTTATAAAGGCCATCTATGACAAACCAACAGCCAATATTATACTAAATGGACAAAAACTGAAAGCTTTCACTTTAAAATCAGGAACAAGACAAGGATGTCCACTATCACCACTCCTATTCAATATAGTTCTGGAAACACTAGCCAGGGCAATCAGACAAGAGAAGGAAATAAAAG
>PVJX010020307.1:0-33512 GCA_004027295.1 Dolichotis patagonum | reverse complement strand
AGAATATAGAGTACATTTGGCACTTACTCGTCTTTTCTGTTCACACAGAATTAGCTCCTTCTCACATATCTTTGGCTTTTGACATAGATGCTATGCACTATCAATGTCCTGGACACCACAAGGGGCAGTGAACTGGCAAGCTTCTGTTTGTTTGGGGAATGTAAGAGCTGTAGGGTTTTAATTACCCTGAACTGGTAGAAATCAATTAGAAAAACAAACACATTAGTAGAAAACCAAGAGTTCTTTTGCTGCCAGCCTTAGAACGAAAGAAAGAAGGAAAGAAAAAAGAAGAAAGAAAGAAAGAAAGAAAGAAAGAAAGAAAGAAAGAAAGAAAGAAAGAAAGAAAGAGAAAGAAGAAAGAAAGAAAGAAAGAAAGAAAGAAAGAAAGAAAGAAAGAAAGAAAGAAGAAAGAAAGAAGAAAGAAAGAGGACAGATCATAGAGGCCACGTCGTTCCTTTGCTAATGGGAAACAAAGCCCCACAGAGGCAGAAGAGCACACAGAGTAGTTAAGAACTGAGGTTCTCCAGTCCACAGACATTGCTCAAACGCCAGGTCCATGATGTACCAAGAGACTTTAGCAAGTTGTTCAACTTTTCCAAGGCTCATGATCCTCATCTGAAAATGGGGACAATGATAGAATTGTAAGATTTGATGATGTGCTGAGCACAATTCCTAAAACAGGAAGCAATAGCACTAACTTTTATTGTTACTGCGACCACCACATTGCAGCAACAGCATTGTCTGAAGTCACATAGATTATTAATGGTATAATTTTGGTTTAAACTAATTCTTCCGGGATTCAGATACAGTTCAGAGGCACAGTACTTGCTTAGCATGTGTGAAACTCTGGATTCAATTTCTACCACTAGATCAACAACACTAATAATAATAGTAATGTCCCTTACATTTATTTGGGTTTACTTTCATGGGTAATAATAAATAATAATAAACATCTTATAATTCTTGTCCCAAAATCTAAATAGCTTAAATTAGTTTCCTAATCATTTTACAATAATTCAGTGTTTTAAGTGCTGGCTGAATCTCCTACTAATCATATGTCCCACACTGTTACAGTTTTGAAGACACAGTTCACTTAACATGCACATATTCTTATCTTAAATGTGCAGTCACTCAAGAACTATTAATGATTTACCACGGTACTTTACTTTAAAGAGTAAAAAGTTTTTTAAAATATTTAACTAGAAATATGTTGTTCTTCCTAAGAGTCCCAAATTGACAAAACAGGATGCTATTTGTAGCTTGATCTAAATGCATAATCGTAACTCACAAAAAGATGACTCTGGAGCACAACACGTAAATACAGAATTCATGGCTGTTTGTTTAGAATCTTGGACCTTTTCCTTGACTGCATTTACTATATTTAGATTGGCTGTTCTCATAAGGGGTTACAAACACACATTAGAGGTGTCACATGTGAGATGAGGAAGAAACGATGAACACATCGTTCTGAATGGCTGGAAGCCTTTGCCCTCCAATCCTTCTAATATCAAAGAAAGCAAATCAAAAAACAAGATTCCAAAGAAGAAAAAGATTGAAAAATTAGATGAATGACACTTGATAAGACTATAATACTACATTGTAGAGTAAAAAATGGAAGTACCATGGGATCACTTAATTTGGAATAATGAGGTACATTCAGAAGCAGGTTCAAGTTTTGTGGGACCAAAGTCTTATACAATCTCCCTGGGAAAAGGGATAAGAGTGGTTAAGTAAAAGAATACAAAATTCTAAGTAAAAAATTAATGGTGCCCCCCTCGGGGTTTTGGAAAAGACTGTACAAGTAAGCTACTCTGACACTTAAGTTTAATTAGGTTTGTGGTAAATTCACTCTTTGGTGCTTGATAATTTATAGATCTTTCTCACATAGGTCAAATTCAGTAAATTAAGAGCCTCTGTTGTACAGAAACCCTGGTTTGACCTGAGTTGACCATTTATAGATGTGTTACCTTAGGCTAATGATTTAACCTCTGCAATCCTTAGTTTCTCTAACTATTAAATATATAGCTAGGGTAACATTGTCTGAAGTCACATAGCTTATTAATGGTATGGTTTTGGTTTAAACTAAATCCATTTTATGTAGTCACACACTTTTTAAAAAAGTTCTATCTAACCTATAATAAGAGCTCAAGAAATAGTACTGTTGTTTCTGCTTCCTACACTATCACAATCAATCAGCATATTAACCTAAATTCTTGTTCAGAAAATGTATTTTTTTCTCTTTAGTGTCAACTCTTAATTATTTGGGAATAATGATTTCCTAAATCCATGTGTATTAGTCCATTTTCTGTTACTATTACAAAATACTTTAAGTTAAATAAGTTAATAAAGAAAAGAGGTTTATTTTGCTCACAATTCTAGAGGCCCAAGGGGATCATACTACAATTAATGGGGCTCTGGTAAGGACTTTATAGAAAACACCATCACAACATCAGGAGTACATGCAGGATGAAGGGATCATAGCTAGAAATAGACAGTCAGAGAACAAGTTAGAAGTTAGACTTGCCTCGTAACAACTCACCGTAGTGCAAAATCACTTCGGGAGACCAGTACACCCTTCTGAGAGCAGAAGCCTAGTGACATCAACACTCTCACTGGCTCTGCCTCTTAAAGACCCACTGCCTCAACACCACTGCACTGAGGACTCAACCTCCAACACACAGACCTTTTGGGGACAAATCACTCCCAACCCATAGCACTTGCTTCTTGTTTCTAATGCCTTGTTTCTAATGGATTATTGTGAGTTTTATCCCAGAATGAGTATAGGGCAAGACAAACATTGACATTCTCATCAGCTTACAGACAGCCTTAATAAAAATATCCAATGGTCCAAGTACTGCCCTGCCTTCTCTCCTAAGGTCAGGTACTCTGTATCAGCTGTTGTGTCCCAGTGACAGCCATAGGTGGGGATGGATAGGCGAGGGGAGCACATCGCTGGGACCGCACCAGCCATTAACCCTCTGAGACACCTTGAGGACAGACTGCATCTTCTTTAATCTGCTGTCAGACTCAGAAAATAGAATATGAGTTTAAGAGTTTGTCCAACTTTATTCTTTGTCCCAAAAATCCAGCTTATGACTTGGATTTTAGAACAAAGAGGTGGTTTCTGTCCATTGGGAAGACTTACATCCCTGACATAATGGGCTCACACTTCTGATGGCAGACACGGGACAAGCTTCAGTTTGGCGATCAGACAAATGATGGATACTTGAATTCAAGTTCTACTAACTACTGGTGGGCAACTTAGTTTCAGGGGACAAAAGCATGACAAAAATAAGATGTAATAAAATATGTACAAGCACATAAGATGATTCACAAGGTATTATATATGCTTAATCCATGCTAGGTATTGATGATGAGTATAATAAAATTATTACAGTCATATTAAAGTAGCTACATTACTACATATTACAAAAATAAAAATTATGCAGTTGTTTTCTAACATTGGGAAATTCTTTAGTCACAACTTATTGTCCCTATCTTTCAACAACTATCAACGAATTCAGCCAAACTGTGAGAAAAGAGTGTAATAGAGAGTCAAGGAAAAGGCCCATAAGAAACTCAAGGATTCACTGACAGCTTGGACAGCCTGAAGGCCCTTCATAGGGCTAACAGACTTCATCTTAGGCCACCATCTTATTACACTATAAGGAGAAGGATTTTGAGATCACATTCAGGCATAGCAGGAGGTACTTTGTGATCTATTAATGTTGTAGACTATGGACACCCAAGAGGAAATATTGTAACATGCAAGGGGTGATGGAAATATACCATGAATGTTTATATTTTTTTCTAAAACTTTACACTAAAAGATATGGTGTCATTAATCACTCTCAAAATACACCTCCTGTCTTAAGCACACTTAGCCCTTCTTTCTTGCCATGCTACGAAGCAGTTCTAGAAGTTCTTTTTTGTGTATTTGTGTGACTGCCTTGATGTGCTGAATCAATTCAAAATGTTCATTTGTTACAGTGAGATAATGGAAAAGTGGTATTTTGTTTCATAAGGACATGTTTCATTGAAAAGAAGTTTTAACATAGGGTGGTTGCCTATGATTCCACAAATGCGGGGGCCCCTTTGGATGCAGAGCAGATAGTAGCAACAAAAGTGAAAAACATGGAGGAAGATGGTTAGGGAATTACGAAAGCAGCTCTTGGAAAGTAGTGAGCAACAAAATGACATAGGTGATTATTCCTTTTTACGGGGAATATTTTCTGGTGAGTATTTCATAGGGAAAGTACTTGAATACTATAATACACATAAGAAAGATTTATGTAGCAAGAGGTCATAAAAGATAACAGAAAAATTTGAAGCTATGAAAGTTGGTAGTACTGCCATTAATACTTCATTCATTCAGCAGATCTTTATAGAGCTCCTATGATGTACTAGATAGACCCTATGCCAAGTACTGTAGGAAATGGGAACTAGGGATGAAATTAGGAGTAATAAACCATATCTGTCTTTCAGAAGCTCATATACTAAAGGGACTATGACTCAAAATAAATTTTATTAACTTTTAAAAAATATTTACTGAATACCTATTATATACCAAGTCTAGTGTTAAGTGCTACATATACAATGAAGAACTAGAATTAACATCACCTGGTTTGAAATGTTAAATTAGAAATTTGTAAATCAGGAGTGTATTTTTCTTTTGTCTTGTCCCACTATAACAAATCTCTCCTAAACTTTTATGAGATTAGAAGCTCCAAGGGTATTTCCATTTATCGTATTCAATAAATAACTTTATAGATCATTGATCAGCACCTGACCTGAACACTCAGTTAGTTCATGCTATATTTCCATCATATGGTGGTTACATTTAATTTAAGACAAAGAGATTTCTTCATGCTCTTAGTTCATTTTGTTTCGTTTTCCAAAGCTGTTTTTGTTTGTGCATAAACCAAATGTTTTCTCTGCAGGCACATAAATGCCAGTGTCTTATTCTACAGGTTCCTAACTACTCTCTACATGCCTTCTCATCTTTCTATTCTTTACATTTTGTTCTCTCTGCATAAATTTTTCTTTTTTCATTTAGTTTAAATTTATTTTATCTTATTATACTCATTTTTGCAAAACAATTCATATCTATTTGGAATATGATGACTTCTATGATTCAGTGAATATAAATAAAACATTGATATAAAATCTAGCCTAAACAGAGCTAGGCCTCACAAAAGTCTTCCTAGAAAAATAGAACTAATTTGAGGACCCATGCAAAAGTGTGAGTGGCAGAGAACACCAGGTAAGCTACGGGTTAGAAAGGAGTTTAGCTTTGAATGGAATTTGAAATTCATCTGACTTTCAGCGTCCTCACCTAAGTGCTTAGCGGCAGAGTTGAAACAAGTCCTTAGATCACCTATCTCTAAACCTTATGCTTGTTTCCTGTTGTCAGTACTTCCCCATGCCCAGGTGTAAGGCTTAAGGTGAATGTATATAATGATTCATTTAGGCAGCTCACTCATCAGACATGTAATAATTTGCCATCACAGAGCAAACATTAAGTCCTCTAAGAGTCACCCAAGTAAATATGTGCTCTTAATCATAGTCTTTCAACATTTTTTCCTGAGCCTAAAGGAATTTAGGATACTGTCTTGATTCACTGACTCTCCACCTTGATTCTGAATCAATCAAATTTAACCTTTTAAAACACTTGTCTTTCACCAAGAAAGACAAGTATTTGAAACAGTTTATTTGAAACAGTTCATGGTAAGAAAATGAAAATTAATAAAATAAAAATGAAAAAAGTTGTTCACCCTGAAAAACACATAAAGGAAAGAGGTAATAGTTTCTGGTTTTGCACATGAAACGCAGTTTTAAGCTTCCTAGAAGCCCTGTCAATAAAGGAAACACAATTAGTTGTACGGCTCTCTCTTGCTGGGAATCAGAATTACTTTCTCAGAAAGAACTAGTATTTCTTATGTCAAATTATGAGACATTTCTCACAAGAAACAATATACAAGGTTATAGTAAATAATATTTTCTATAATAATTCTCAGCTATACAGGAGCAAAATCCACACTATATTTTTTAGCAGTTCTAGGAAACAGATTGATATTTGTCATACATTACATGAGAAAGATCCTGCAAGAAGCTCAGCAGTCAAATTGATCACAGGAAAAAATAGAGGTGGTCTAGATAAACAAATCAAATCGTATCACAAACCTTAAGTTACAAGGTTGTGTGGCTATTACACAGTTTCAAGACCCTCTAACAAAAGGGGACAGTTACTGAGCATTGCCTGGGTTTCCTTGTCTGTAAAATGAGAGTTCTCCTACTCACAAAGTGAGCAAGATTGTGAGCCCACTTAGCACATAGCTGATTCTCAGAATGACAGCTACACACATGGATGACTCAGTGCTAGCCCTCCTACTAGTCTAAAAGACTATAAAATTTACAAAATTAGCCTTTAAACAACTTCTATGACCCTTCTCTCTTTAGGATCTGGGGAGGACATGCAAGGAAAGAGTGTGGAAGAGAGGTAAAAATGATCAAGATTCTATATGTATATGTACCAACTCCCCAAGATGAATGTAAGTATTATGTATTGCAAAAATATACACTAGTAAGAAGATGAGTAGAATATTAATAGAAGAGTCTGAATGTCAAAGACAAAAAATGAAGACTTTCATGTTCCTTCTCTTTTAAATCTATGGTTGCATCTGATTTCCAAATATCAAGAGCAGAGATCAGCAGACTACACCCCTTCAGCCAAATCCAGCAGACTACTTGCTTTCGTAAATAAGACTTCCGTCAGAATGCAGCCACTCTCATTCACTGTCGCATTATCTGTGGCTGCTTTCCTGACACAACAGCAGAGCTGATTTTACAATAGAGCTGATATGGCCTACACACCTTAAAATCTTCACTAGCTGGCCCTTTTCAGGAAATGCGCTAACCTCTGAAGACAGCATGTCTTCTGAGATGTGTAACATCATTTCAAACTCAGTGCAACCCATACTAAGATTTTGATATGTGTGTGTACATACACGTGCAGACATACCTTCCACTTACCCCCTTTCCCTCAGTAATGTTACTACCAATCCCGATTTCTGTTGTTGAAGATCTCCTTGTCTGACTCGAGTCCTACCATCTTTTCGTATCTTTAAAACTCCTCACAGCCTTTCAATCCACTCTCGGTGTAACTCGGGCTCCAGCCAGTTCCCCTGCCTCCATGACAGGTACTTCCAATCCATCTTCTAGATCACGACTGGTGTCAGTGACCTAAAATGCCATTTGACACTACTACAACCCAACTCAAAAGCCTTCAGTCACTCTCATTTGCTGCCCACTCCAGGTCTGAGTGTGTTCTCCCTGGTTTATAAACCTTCTTGTTACCTGTAAAGCTCCAAGTCCCATTCTTCCCACTCTGCACTGAGCCCTCTGCTCTGGTCCACCTAGCCTCAGTACCCTTCTTGCTACATCTTACCTGTTCTTTCCCACCATGGTTTCTGTTGGATGGTGTCTCCCTGAAGCACATATTTTAAAGTCTGACCCTCCATACCTCAGAACATGACCTTATTTTATAACAGGGTTTTACAGATGTAATTAGTTAATATGAGGTCATAGGGAAGCAGGGCATGCCTTATAACTGTCCTGATAAAAGGGAGATATGTGTAACTAGAGACAAATGGAGACTAAGTGATCAACAAAGCTGACAAGTGCTCCAAAGGCCTTGTGGAAGTAGCTCTGAAGGTCCTGTGAAATGTGCCCATTCGAAGAGAGACACAGAGACAGCTGCACACAGTACAGGAGCAGTTAGTGAACCAGCAAATTGGCCTGATCCTCCTTTCCAGAAAGAAGGCAGGCCTGCTTTCTCACATATCTACAAGGCCTCCCCAACTTCCTACTACGCCTGCTTTGTTAGAGGGGAGCAGAAACAAGAGGGAAGTGTGGCCCCTGAGATTTGTCTTCAGTGAGCTGTGTCTAAATGTCTACTCCCTCCTCCCTTCCTTTCCTTGCTTCAGCCTCATCAACAACTTTTGGAAGGGGCAAGTTCTGAGCCAAGAGAATCCTCCTCAGGACTGTATTACCACATCCTCCTCCTTCTGTCCTGGAAGGCTTGCTATCTATCTGAGAGCCTATGGTCCTTGAAAGAAGGCTGCCTGTGAGAGGCTGCCAAGACCTAAGCATTGTCCAAGAAATTCAAGGAAGCTAAACTGGGATCTCTCAAATCATTAAAGGAGACTTCTTTTCTTTCAGAGAATGTGACCCCGGGGACTCATAAGAGCCAAATTAGAGCTCTGCAGCTCTGTTTTGCTCTGACATGCAAGACCACATGACTCTGCTCAGTTGTCAGTGAGAAAATGAAAATCCCCCAAGTCACTCAACTTAAAGAGCCTAAAGGCCAAGTCAACACTCCTGCCACCAGGTCCCATGCTGTGTCAAAAAACACCTTCTCCAGAGACACTTGGTAAGTCTGAATGGCTTGGTAAACTTCTTTTCTCAAATAATATAGAGCAAATTATGAAGATTTTCTTTGCCAACAAGAAAAAAGAACAAGCAATACAGTGAGGACACAACTGTCCAGGTGGAGGAAGACCCAGGGCAAGGCAGACGTGAGTGTGTGGCTGCACATGTACCACACATGCAGGTTTAAACGCTCTGTTGGACTTTGCCTATTCATTTTGCAAATGAAAATGTTTACTGAAATTTTTGAAGTCACTTATGAGGAGAAGCATGTGAGTATGTGTACGGGTGTGTGCGCTTGCATGTGTGCATGTCTATGTGTGTGTTTGTGCATCTGTGTGTGACGGAGTAAAGGTAGAATTGATGATAAGTAAGGAAAAAGAATAAAACAGTCTCAAACCTGATAGTAGACGATAATGAGAAGTATAGTCAATTCCCATCATTTGTAGCAACTATGTTCTATAAGACCTAATCAAAGAATATGGTGTGTTTACTTTTTAAGATCATTATAATAAAATACACATTGCTATTAATCCCCCTCAAATACTTCCCTCATTTCAAACACACTTGTACCATCATTCTTGCAGGTTTCTGAAGCAGTTTTGCAAGTCTTCTTTCATGAATGTCTTTACAAATTGTGATAAAAAAATATAGCAAATTCTGGCACCAAGTAAAATCCAATGATAGACTTATGAAAACATTACAATGTATCCTCATCCACCTTATGCTGAATATCTGATACTGTGAAACTTCAGGCTGTCCCAAAATTACAACAACCGTGAAGATAAAGGTTATGAATTGATTCGGGACATAGAAGCAGCCATCACAATTCAACAAAGACCTTCATGAAAGAGTACATCCAAAACCATTACAGGAAATGGCAAGAACCATGGCACAAGTGTTTTTAGAGCAAGGGTGGACAGTTTGAAGGGGCAATCAGTCTTTTACTATAATTTTTTAAACAATTTAAATATTCACTGCAGTTTTTGATCACACCGTATATAACACCACCATGCAGACTGAATTAGCAAATACTAAACTATTTCTTATAAGGGAAGTGGAAGGTGACGTTCCTACAGTCTTCTGTCACAACATTTTTATCAGCTTATCACTATCTATTTTTCTTTCATCTGTTTCTGTTTGCAAATAAGTTACTTAGTATGCATTATATATTCATTAACATTGAACCTCTAACCAAAAGTCTAAATGTGCTTCTTCCTTCGCGTACTTTGAATCTTTTTGCTTCTAGGAACGTTAGATAGAATTTCCACGCCATTCACAAGGACCATTTGAAACAGCAAAATTATAAAAAACAAAAAGCACAAAACACTAAAAAGAACACTTGTTAGCTTGATAAACCTCAGCTGGGAACATGCATTAAGCAACTCGAACTTTCTACTTCTCTCCATATTTCCATGACTGAGTGTGAGCATGCCTCACTGCTGATTTGGGTTGCAAATAAACTTTACCAAGTTTTTAAATACACAAATACTGAATCCACAAGTAAAGGATGAAGAGGCTGGGATTCAGTTTCTGCTTTGCACTGCTGTGTGCATGTCAGTGGGTTATCTGACTCCCCCATCTGATCCTTTCTTCTTCTCTGCAGAATTTCTATTCAACCTTCAATACATGGGAACTCCCTTTACATCCATGAAGATTTTCTAATAGCCTAAATTGAAAATAAATTGTTTCTTTCTCCCAAATATCTCTCAGCACTTTGCCTATTCTACCATTAAAAGGGTCCTTCACTTATACTTTATCATTATTCAATATTGATTTTCAATTATTCCAACAAGTAGCTTATATAATCATGTCATGGATTACATCCCCTGCACCTTTGTAATCATGATGGTTGTGATACCAGTGTTTCACAATGCAAGTGATGAAAAGTGCTTCAGTAGCTTGAAATGAGAATAATAAGCCTGGCTTTATCTACCATCTTGCAATAGGGGCATTGTTTTATTGTGATAAAGTATGTGAAACATAAAATTTACCACTAGTGACATTTAGTACATTCACAATACTGTGTCACCATCACAGAACATCCATCACTCCAAAAGCTAACTCTGTACCCAATAATTTTGTCACTTCTCCCTTCAGGGCCTTGCAATCACTAATTTGCTTTCTGTCTCTATAGAATTGCATAGTGTCAACATTTTATATACGTACAATAATACATACCTTTTTTGTTTAGCTTCTACTTCACATAATGTTTGGAAGTCATATTCATGTTCCAGCCAACTTTGAGTGGAGTATACCAGTTTAACCATCATCATTGATTGGCATACAGGCTAGGTCTACCTTTTGGCTTTTGAGAACAGTCTATCTTCACATATATTATTACAAACATTTTAAAAGTGAATTGTATGATTAAAACATGAAGATTGGAGTCACTATAAAGGTGTCGGTAATAATTAAATTTTTATTATACAGATGACCTGCTTATTTGTCTCCTGTTCCCAGCCCCAGTAGATTATAAGGTCCTGTGAACAGACTTTGTCTCATTCCCTATGGATTCTCCAAAGTCTTTGGTTAATATCTGATATAGAGTATGTTCTCAATAATCAGTTAAGTGATAAATTATTTCTGCTTAGAAGATTCTCTGCCCAATGCCATCAAGTATGAAGTAGTGCGAAAGTCACATTCATAAAATCATAGACTAGTAGATGTTGAAAAGAATACCTGATTCAAGATTGCATTCAAAATCCTTGACTCCATTACTTTTAGCTCTGTGACCTTGAGCAAGTTTCTTAATCTCTCTGTTACACAGATTTCTTATTCACAAAGTGCAGATAATAACATACCCCACCTCAGAAAGTTGTTTTGATGATTGAGTCAATGTATATGCAACACTTTTTCTTAGGTAGAAAAATTAAGACCCAAAGAGTAGGTGAATTACTCAAAGTTTCCCAGCTAGTTAGGGACAAAACTGGGACAAAAAGTCCTGTCTTAGTTTTTCCACCTTTCACAGTTGCTGTTTGATGTTGCTCGGAACCTGTGGGAGGACAGAGTTGCCCACTACAACGGGATGAGGGCTGCTGCTCCAGACGTACACTCAGCAAACTTCAGTATTTGCCTGGTGCTCTTCAAGGCCTGGCCTTTTGCCTTCTTCCATCTTCTAGCTCTGACCTCACATCAGAGGAAAGAGAAAAGATTCTGAGCGTCCATAACTCAAAGCATTATTTCCAAAGTATACCTTTTAAGTTTTTAAATCCTTATTACTTTTACATTATTGGTATCATTTAGATATATACCACAATCACAATCGTCATAGAGAATTTGTACTGTTCATGATATAACTTGATTTTTTTTTCCGTTTCCCTCTCTGCCCTTCAGTCCCTCCTCCTCATTTACAAAGTTTTATTTCCATTGTATCCTTTTCATCTCATTTCTTTCTTTTCCTTTCCTAGCTTTCTCTCTCCCCCTCCCTAGTTGCCATTTCCTTTTGAACAATTTCTTCCTATTTCACAATACCTATTATATATTTCAGTTATTATACACATTTTTAGTTTCTTACACCAGAGAGACAATCAGATATTTATGCATGTGCTTGATTTATTTTAATTGAGTATGGTCTCAGGATCCATTAATATCTTATTTATTCTTTATGACAGAGTTGTATTCCACTATATATAAAAATCACATTATTTATCCATTCATCAGTTGATAGACATTTGTACTGTTTACAAGATTTAGCTATTAAAATCATGCTGCTGTAAACATTGGTGCATATACATCACTATTGTATGATGCTTTTATTTCTTTGGGGACGATACCAAGAAGGGGACTTCTAATCCGAGTTTTTTGAGGAATCTCTACACTGATTTCCACAGTGGTTCTACCAGTCTACATTACCAGAAACAGTGGAGAAGAGTTGCTTTTTCCCTGCATCCCCACCAGCATTTGTTATTGGTTGATTTTCTGACAGTAGCCATTCTTTCTGGAGTCAGATAGAATCTCACTGTTGTTTTAATTTGCATCTCTTGAATGATTGGTGATGATGAGCTTGTTTTCGTATATTTATTTGGCATTTCTACTTCATCTGAGAAGTGTGTATTCATCTCAGATGCCTATTTTTGGGTTGGGTCTTTAAATTTGGGAGGTCTGATTTTTTTTTCAATTCTTTATATACTCTAAATGCTAGTCCTCAGACTGAGGAACAACTGGCTAAATTTTTTTCCCACTCTGTGGGTTGTCTTTTCACTCTGTTGGTGATTTCTTTTGCTGAGTAAAATGTTTTTAATCAGATGAGATCTCAGATGTTGTTGATTCTTTGTTGCATTTCCCATGTAGTCTGGGCTTTGTTTAAGTCTCTTCTTACACCTATGTCTGACAGAGTTCTACCTATTTTGTGTTCCAGCAGATTTAGTGTTTCTGTTTTAATATTTAGATCTTTGACCCATTTTGATTTTAGTTTAGTGTACGGCAGTAGTCTATCTTTAGTCTTTGGCACATGGAAAGTCAGTTTTTCCAGCACCATTAAAAAGATTATCCTTCTTCCAGTGAGCATGTTTAGGCCCTCTGTCAAAGATAAGATGGTTGAGTGTGATTGGATTTGTTTCTGTATCTTCTAATCTGTTCCACTGATCCTCAGGGTTTTTTTGTTTTTGCCAGTACCATACTGTTTTTATCATTGTTGCCTTGTAGTATAATTTCAAGTCAGGGATTGTGAGGCCAGTGCTTTGCCCTTGTTGCCTACAATTGTTTTTGCTATTCTAGAATCTTCTAATTTCAAATGAATTGGAGAATTGTTTTCCTTATTTCTGTGAGGCATGTTAATGATGTTTTGATTTGGATTGCATTAAATCTATATAACAAATTTAAGAGTACTACCATTTTTACTATACTGGTCCTTCCTATCCAAGAACAAGGATATCTTTCCATTTTCTAATATCTTCTACCAATCTCTGTACTGTAGTTTTCAGTGTAGAGATATTTTACTGCCTTTGTTAGATTGATTCATAAATATTTCTTTCTCCTTTTTTTCTTTCTTTTCTTTTTTTTTTTTTTTTTTGATACTGTTTTGAACGGTATTGTTGCCTAATTTTTCTCTCAATGAGTTTGTTATTTGTGACCAGGAATGCTATTGATTGTTGTTTGGTTTTTGGATTTTTTGGGTTTGTTTGTTTGTTTTTGTCTTTCTGAGACAGGGTCTTCCTATGCAATTCAGGTTGAGTTTGAGCTCACTTTGTAGCCCAGGCTGGTCTTGAATTTGGAACAATTTTCCCACCTTAGGCTGCCAAGTGCTGGGATTACAGGCATGCGCCACCACACTCAGATAGGAATACTATTGAGTTTTGAGTGTTGGCTTTGTATCCAGCTACAGGACTGAATTTGGTTATTAATTCTAAAAGTCTTTTGGTGGAGTTTTTGAGATCTATATAGAATGTCATGTGATCTGTAAATAATAATTTAACTTCTTTTCCTATTTTTATTTTTTCTTACTTTTATTTTATTTTATTTATCTTATCTAATTGCTCTGGCTAATGTTTTCAGAACTATCTTAAATAGGAGTGGTGATAGTGAAACTCTTTGTCTTGTTTCTGATTTTAGAGCGAAAGCTTTCCATTTTTGGCTGTTTCGTATAATGTTGGCTGTTGGTTTGTCATAGATGGCATTTATCTGATCAATATAAAGATCGTCTATTTCAATTTTTTGTAGTGATTTTATCATGAATGGATGTTGGACCTCATCAAATGCTTTTTCTGCATCTACTATGATGATCGTGTCATTTTTGTCTTTGACTCTGTTGACATGGTTTATTACATTTGCTGATTTGTATAGGTTGAACCATTCCTGCATCCCCGGGATGAATCCTATTTGGTCATGGTGTATAATCCTCTTGATGATTTGCTGCATTCTGTTGCCAATATCTTATTGAGAATTTTTGCATGTAAGCCAGGGAAACTGGCTTACAGTTCTCTTTTTTGGTTCGGTCTTTCTCTGGATTTGGTAACAAAGTAATACTTGCTTCCAGGAATGACTTTGAGAGTATTGTTTCTCTTTCAATTTCCTTAAAATATCCACTTATGTCTTGAGTAGTTCTAGGTTAAAAAAAATACAATGACAGCATACCATGGCAAGAATAAAAACTATGATATAATCAAACAAAATTCTTGCAATATTTCTCTTGAGTAATGATGCCATATTTACATCTTTTAAAGTATAGGAAAAATACTTGAATGATTCCTTGACCAAAACCATTTTAGAAATAACACATCTCTTAAAAAGGGGCAATGTACATTAGCATACAAGGTTGTTAAGTTTTCCATCAAGTAACTCAACCCAGTTGTTTCAGAGCATAAAAAAATATGAAAATATTTCTCAAAATAATGCTTATTGCCTTCCTTGGAAAGTCACAGTTTGGAAAATACTGGCATCTGTTATTACCTTTAGTACCAAATGGGAAAGGCATATTTTAAACTAAGCTCTTTAATCCATATGAAAGAGCAGGTTTGTCTAGCTTAAGACAATGCCTGGCATATAGTAGAGATTAAAAGAATATTGTGAAAGATATGAATAAATGTTCATAGAAATCACAACTTAGAACTGGAAACATCAGCCCCTAGTAGAGACAAAGCCAACATAATAGCTTTTGGATCTTCAGTTTGATTGTTTTCAAGGAAAATGTCTCCACAGAACTGATGTGCCCCCAAAATAGTAGGCTCCCATTCACCCATGAGTGGTCTCTTGCTGTCCAATATGGTGAGCTCCTGTCAGAGTACATCAGAAATGTAATCTGGTCCACAGCTTCCTGGTTCACTAGACTCCTTCCCCAGCATACCAACATTTCCAGGGGCACCAGTTCTTCCTGACTTCCACACAAAATTCAGGTTCCCTTGCAGATCACATTAGTCAACAAGCTCGAACCCAAAAACTCATGAAAGAACTCCTCTGTCCCCAGTCAGCCTTTCTGGTCTTCTCTAGGCAGCAGCCAGGAGCACTAGGAGAGGGAAGGCTGCTTCAACTTATCCTGGAGAAGTGGCCTTCCTTTCCAAAAACCTTTAGTTCAGCTAAGTGGAGACACCTGGTGTTTGTTGTTGCAACTTCAAGAACAATACCTCAAAGATGTACTCCAGGCAGAAATCAGGTTTCTCATAAAAACTGCATCATCACAAAGACAATTTAAGAAGAGGAGATGCAAATGGCAGCCCATCTTATCTCTAAAAGACTTTCTTACCTCTCCATATTCCTACCACTGGAATACATTTTCACCATATTCTTGCCTTTAAACAAGAAGAAAAACACAATCACAAGGCAGTCAACATTGGTGAGAGGCCAGGACAGATGAGAGATTGTCTTTGCCAGTTGCTTCATTTTGTCAGGTGCTAAATCAGAGAGCTAACTTTTGTGCAATAACTGTTTGGTAATACTTAATAAGTAGCCGGAGTAGCAAAGTTCCTTTTTTTTTTTTTTTTTTTTTTTTGCCTATACAAGGCCAAAGGAATATTAAAGTTTTACTACGAAAGAAATATGGCCACTGCTGCGAACTGATTAGTCATAAGGTCCTAAGCATTATCATCATACATCATTGCCTTCCCTTTAATGACTGAACCAAAAAGAGAGACATTAAAGTTTTCAAAATAGGGTTATAAAAATGCTGTATGCAGATGAGGCCTCAAAATATTTTGATAGAACCTGAACCAAAAAAAAAGTAGAAAAATCATTGAAACAAATCACAAAACATATGTTGTTATGTTTTGCTCTAAAAACCATGAAGTTTATCCAGAACTCTATTATGGTAACTGCTTAGCTTTTCATGCATTCCTAAATTACCATGTAATCTAAAACCTTGTTTTCAGCTGCCCTATATTGGAAAGTCCCTTAAAATAATCAGGATGATTACAGGCTAGTATTCAGAAAGAAACTTGCCTGTATTATTGTAAATGAAAGTGTTATTTATCAGGCAGACTCCTTTAAAACAATAACAGCAACAACTACCTCAGAAACACAGAAACACAATGTGTTCAGGAAATACCTGAACCAGGCTTGCATTTTAGGCTCTCTACATTTTCAAACACATGGATAGTTGGTGTAAAAATATGTTCTTTTCCTGCAGGGACTTGACTGTAATTAGTGTGTGCCAAAACTCTCTCACAGAGATTTCATTGTCTTATCTACTTACATCATCTTAATGCGATTTTATTTTACTTTGTCAAAGTTATATTAATGTAAATGTGTTCTTGATAGCAAACAGAGTTCTTTTTTATGCAAAACGGGATTCAGCTGACTCTAATAAAACAGCTTGCAGTCTATTAGACTATAACAGTAATGTGCTTATTTTGTTTCTCAAATCAAGACTGTGTCAGAAAGCTATAGACGGAGATTTGTCTTGTTTTTCACAATAATTGCTAGGGTGGGGTTACATTATGATCTTTAAATGAATAGTATCGCTTAGAACAAACACTTCATGTATCTTTTATCTTCCCCTGCATACAGTTCTGAGTTTTCTTTGAAAATGCTGCGCTACTTTTCCACATAAGTCATCAGAATGTTTCCAAAGAATTTTAACTGCCAGATTAATTATATCTTGCAAACAAAGATAGATTGCTTACATTCTTTATTCAGAATTCCTGCCAGTATGGAGCAACTGGCAACAAATTAATTTCTTTTGCAACCATGCAAAATGTTTTGCTATGAAAAGCTCTGGAAGGTAAATGGATTCTTTTTAAAAAAAAAAATTCAGGTTGCTCATTCTAAAAGGCTAATCTGTAAGCAAAGAACAGAGGATTAAATGAGTTTGACTATTCCCCCACCCTTTTTTTAGCATCTAGGTTATAGTCCTCCATTAATGTATTCAGTTAATTAAGTATTGCTGTGACCTGGTGGCAATTTTTGAAATCCTGGGAATTTTTTCCCCTTGAAATTCTGCCTCCCCCACAGAGCAGAATATAATCTGCTTCCAGTCAGTCTGTTTATGTCAGCTGTGCTTCTACTACAAGCCTTGAAAATGTTTTAATAAATTTATCAACCAAAAAATATTAGAAACATTTCATTTCCTTTGATTCAGACACATACATACACACACACACACACACACACAAAGACTCTGCCTTCATTGCAAATTCTTGCTGGTATGAATCACTCTAAGTAATATTTGCTTTAACTTTCGTGTGGTTCTACAAACAACCTTTATATGGCTGGACTTCAAAGCGAGGAGAAATAAAGGTTAGAAATGTGATAGGAGTAATCTATTATTAGGCATGAAACATTAAACCACTTTTAACTATAAGTCTTAAAACCTGAATAATCTAGGTTTTTAATGTACTGCATATTTATTGTGCTTTCACTTACACACACATTTATCACAGCAGAGTGTTTAGAACAGAAATATTTTCCATTACACTATGTGCCACAATTTGGTTTAATTTTCCCTAATATTTAATTTAGAAAAATAGTAATATTATAACAGAATTCTCATGTGTCCTGGCCAAAATGTTTGGTGTTCCTCACTGGGTAAAATTAATCTGTTACCAGCTCGCTGACCTGCCAGTCAGGTTTCAGGAAAGTAGGCAAGAAGGGGGAAGGGAAGAGGGGGTGAGCTAGGGTGGGTAGAGAGATAAAATCTCTTTCTTTGACTAAGAGGGAGAGAAGAAAGCGTGGAGGAATTTCTCAACCCACCCATGCCATCAAATGACTGAAAATAAGCTGAACGTGTATTTGAGGCGAGGAGTGTTTGAAAACATTTATTAGCTCCATCCATAACGACATTCACTGCAGGAATGTTAATTGTTAAAATCTGTACTGCAGTTATTTCTTTAAGCAAGCGGGGAGGGCTAAGGATGGGGGTGTGTGAGGCTGTACTGTGTGGAACTTCGGCTCCTTGTTTCTCTTTTACTTTCACGTATATTTGCGCTTAAAAAAAAAACTAATGTTATGAAATAAGTCAGATGTCAGATGGAGAACTCTGTAGCACAAGGGAACGCAAGAGTGTTAGGGATATATGCATATGCAGGAACAAAAAAACAACATTGGTAACATTTTGTTCTTGATTAAATTTGTGCTCCTAATACAGTAGATTAAAAATAAGTCCAACTGTTAAACACATTAGTGTTCAACCACTGCTGTTGCGCCAGAAAAAGCAGCTATCCCTAGACCAAGCCTCTTGCTGGTAGCCTTGAGAAGACAAGGAAATCTGACCCTGTGGAAACCTGAGCTCCAAAGTCCATCAATGACCCTGCAGTTTGGAGATTCCTTATTTTCATCTGTTGATTAAATCCCCGAACTACTGCGATATTTTCTCACACTGGGTTGAAACTGGGTTGAAAGAGAATCCTGGTTTGGAAAGATGGAGAAAGAATTGCTAATCGCCATAATCAAGGCACTCTTTTGAGGATATTGTGTTGTAGTGTATTGGCCAATAATTTATGAAACTTACTATCTTCTAAGAAGATTATTGTAAGCCATATCTTCCATTCCTTAGGAATTTTATAATTGAGGCAATAATAGGCTTGAATCCCGGGTTGTCACAATGAGAAGACATTCCAGGAATCATGGCCAACCCTTCTTTCAGAGATGATACCCAATGAGGTTATGCAGAGGACTTGAGTCACATCTGGAAAGCCCAGTATTACCAGACATGTAACACAGGCTTCCGTTTCCCCAACCCTGTCCCTTTCATGGAATCACAACACCCTTTCATTTGTTCAAAAGAGAAGACTGAAGCTAAATTCATGGGTTGAAAAACTACACACTTCTTCTGGTAATTACAGTAATGGGTCTTTACCTAAACTGTTTTTATTCTCCCTGTATGTTTTTTTTCAAGAGGTGTGTGTGTGTGTCTGTGTCTGTGTGCTTCAATTCTTATTCATTCCCATTTTACACAAATGTTCCCCTCTCTGTTCCCCTGCTTCACCCCTAGCATATTTTTCTGGTCTTTGGTCAATCTGGTTTAATAGGTTACCTGTTGCTGACGCTCTCATTTCACGTAGAAATGGAGCTCTCTGCTGTGACATGCTTTCTGAAACCAGAAGAGTCTGAGACTGTAATATTTGTAAATCTGAGAAAATAGCTCCCCAAAAGCAATGCAGATAGCTGCAGCTATTGCTGGAAAAGAAGAGCAGTTAATTGAAACTATTTGGGGCATGTAGTATTGAACAAGGAGACAGTTTCTGAGCAACACATATCTAAATGTGGCTTGCCAAAGACCTGCACACATTTAATTTGCTCTACAAATTTAGTTAGCCCAATAAAGTGTAAACATCAAACACTGGTCGTGGAGAGCATTAAACATTAACCAAGTGAGACCTTAAAGACTTAGACAGCACATTAAAATTAGAGGAGAAAGATAGTCCAGGCAACTCTGGGAAATTAGGTTAAGGCTCCAAACAGAATGTTTGTGGTTGAGTAAAAATACAGTAAAACACTAGTTTGAGATTGGTAACCATTTGTCTCCACAGATAGGGCATTTCTCCCCTGGGAATATATTTTTAAAATGAAGAAAATATACCAAAGTCAACTTGATTTTCTGATTGTTCTCCAGGACGAAATGTATTACCACCCAAATGAACCCTGAAAAGAGGTATCAAAATTGCTGTTTTCAGATCCATGAACCCTTAGATGGAGCTGTGCCTTTATCCATTTTTTCCCCATGTGTGTTTATGTCTGTTCCACATTGCTAAGCCTGGAGCTCAAACCCCGTTAAGGTTCAATAAACTTTTGTTGAACAGCAGAAGAAAATGCCCTCTAAGGAGATAAGGATGACTCCGAGGCTGGCCCATTCAGACTTATTTTTTGCCTGACAAAAACTGGTATGTACTTCTCTTCTCAACAAGAGCAGTAAGTGCTTAAGTTTGAAATAATAAAATTCAGAGAAAAGAAAATAATACCATATTCAAGTCATTATACTCTGAGTGTTCTTTGCCCCAGTGGGCCTCACAAAGTAAATCTTTCCAAGCAAGAATGGTGCATTATTTCTTATTTATCTACAAAGGTTCCAGGATATAGTAGATGACAGCTCTTAACAATCTCACATAATTCACAGAGAGGTTGTGTTAAATCACTACTAGAGAAAGAATTAATTCCCAAAAATTTAAATGTAGCTGCCTATATTAGTAAGATTAAAAATATCTACTAATGATGGGCCACACGAACGCTTAGGAGTTTTGACTTAACTTGAATTCTACAAGCAGACTCTGGGATAATTTGAGGAACCCTTGGAGTACTGACTTAACTTGGGTTCTCCTAGAAATAGATTCTTGGATAATTTGAGTGCAAGAAGCTGATTTTGGAGGCAGAGGAAGCACTGGTTGTGGAGTAGAAAAATGATTGAGGCTCGAGAAAGCAGTTAATAAGAGGTGCATTGATAAGCCAGTCACCACGGGGAGCAACTGGAGCCTAAGCCCAATGGAGAAACTCTGAAAGCCAGAACAGTAAATATACCTCAGGATTATCCCACCAGTGATGTGGGAGCTGGGTATTTATACACTTGCTGCCATCAGTCTTTGGATAAGTTTGTTTCTGAGAAGATTAATCCCCTAGCACTTACAGTTGAGTGTGTAGGTAGGCAAAACAGGCTTTGGTGACCAAAGGAGGCTCTGAAGGACAGCAGGCTGATACAGTCTGTGATCAGAGGGAGAGACCATGAGCAGGGCACTGACAGCCCCACTGCTGAAGGGTATTGATACAAAGTGACTAACATTATAGGAGCTTTAGCAATAGTTTTTCAAAGAAGGAAGACTAAATAAAATATCAAATAATTAAATTTTTCAGGCGTTTCACAGATTTGGTTTACCCTCTGTTTACCATTGAAATAGCTCAGACTTTTCTCAGGAAGCTGCATTATATGAGCTCAGATTTGACATCAGACAGACCAAGGTTTACATCCCACTCCCGCCACTCTCTAGCTACCTCCCTTGAGCAAGGTTCTTCACATTTCTGACTCCATTTGTGAAATGCCTATTTTATAGTATTAAATGATATAAGAGTAGGAAAGTAGATGGAATTAGGCTCTATACGGTAACAGGCACAGGCTAAGTACTCAGAGCCTCAATAATAGCTTGAATCAGCTCCCAAACTCAAGTTGCACCTGTGTACCGACTACCCACTTCAAGCAAGTCATTTAGCCTCTGCTACAAGGCTTCCCAGCCTTAAAATGGAGACAAAATTTCAGGTCTTTCCCCAGAAAGTGAGACCCAAAGAAGATATCATGAGATGTCATACTTTAGAAGAATTTTACTATGGTTTACACAGTAAACCATTTCTACACAGAAAAAGATTTTAAACCTATAAATTATTCTGCTGAATATAGAGAAATGTTTCTCCAGTTCTCTAAATCACCCAAGTCTGATTCGTGTTTGCCTTATGATAGGTTTAAAGTCCTATGAAGGCTGTACGTTGGTTCCCAAAGGGAACTGTATTTGACTTGCTGAAAGTTAGTCAGACAGTGAGGGTAGGTGTGGGACTCAGCGACGATGCCCAAGTGATTCCTATAGATTCACATTCAGGACTGAGTGCTTATAAAGAGTCAGCACGAACTAAGAGGTAAATTTTTTTTAAGTCACCTAGTTGTCTGAACAGGGCAGGCTGGAGTGACAGGCAGGCAGGACCCTGTGCTCACCAAATCAGGAAATAGAAGCCTGAAACTCAGCCAGCTGTTGATTCCATCAGAAAAATCTAAGCACTATTTACATGCTAGGGAAAGTGGAGGATACAAAAATAAATGTCTTTTTATTATCTATATTTTACAGTTTATAAAACTGAAGCTTAGGAAAAATAAGTTATTTGCCCAGGCTACCCAAAACAGTACCTGAGTTTGGTCTGATGGCAAAAAGAGCGTTTTAAACCTCTGCTAACACTCACTTTCTATAATATGATAATATTATATTGATGGTACTCATAATTATCATAGATTAAAATGAAATAAAGAAAATCTAACTTATTCATGTTTAACTTTAAGCATTCCGGAGCAAGGCCATCTACGACAAAGTATTGGTAGTCCCTGGCCTAATCATCTGCATCATGAATGTATTATCCAAAAGAAGACACAATCATAGTGGCTGCTTTCCAAGTGCTCTCGTCTTAAAGTGTTCTTGAGTGTCCCACAAGAATTCACCCAAGTCAACACGAATAAATTTCAGTAAGTAGTCCGAGCTGTGACTTTTCCTTTCACTGCATCTCACTGAGCTCGCTGTAATATTAGTGGCGTCTAAAACTCAAACAGTAACAGCCAGCTTGATGCTCATCTACTGAGCAGCCGCGTGCCTTACCTACACACCGCACCTACTCCTCTCAGCGACCTTCGGGGTTAGCTGCGCTCAGTTTCCTGTTTAACAGAGGTGAAAGTGAAGATCAGAGCAGTGGAAGACCTTTTCCAAGGGTAAATTAAGGCTAACACGTGAAAGAAGTGAAATTTAAACCCTGCCTACCTGCTTCCAGGACCCTATGTGCTCTTCCGTCCTGCCGTGCTGCCTCCCATCTCTTGAAACTTAGTGAGTCCCGGATTTCCCTTAGACATGCCCGCTTAAGTGGGACAAACGTGGTCTTCTAAGTATGGTAAACTTTTTTTTAAATGCAGTTGAGTAAACTTAGCTTATATGAATTCTTGAGAACAGGGTTTAGATTTTAAAATAAAATTAAGTTCCCAACATTGAACTCATTCATGGTGCAAGAGTATTAAAAAGTTGGATATATAATTGTGTATAGCATATGTTTCCAATTTCATAAATATCTTTTAAACTTTTAGTAAGTATTTAGTAGAAATTCACTTTGAAAAAAAATTGCATGCTGTATTCAATTTATAATCCTAGCACGTTTTACATACCATTATTTTTTGAGTGGACAATCTTTGTAACAGTTCCAGAAAAAAACTTTTGGAAATGAACACACTAAAGGTCAAAGGTGATCTTTGTTTTTATTATCTAAAAAAAGGAAGTGTTATGCATTTTATATGGAAAAATTGAAAATTAATTTTTACTGATTCATCATGTATCAGGAACTGGCTTGGGCTTCTTATATCTATTGTCTCCCAATGCCCACAAATTTTCGATGTTGCTATTATTTTGTAAGCCAGGTTCTGATAAATTAAGGGACTATTCCAGGGCCATAAAACTGAAAAAAAAATGGCAAAAGCAAGATTTCAACTCTTTTTTAGTCCAACCTATAGGTTCTTTGTGTTACAGTATAACTCATCATGCAGATTATTCAAGTTGGTCTTCATAGATGTCTCTGTGACAAGTTATTTATTGAGAGATTAACTTATAGTTTATTCGTCATTTTTAGGGGACAAAGAAATGTATTTTGCCCTCCTTAACTCAAAACTGGTGAGGGTGCTCTCCTAGGACAAGAGAGTCCTGGGGTGAAGTGCTCTGTGAAGCAGGAGGTCCGCGATGAGGGGGGTGGGGTGCGGTGCTGGGTCTCCAGAGAGGTTGCCGATGGGTCCCCAACTCAGGCATGCTGTCCAAAGATCCTGTTATGTCAGCTGAGTACATGGTGTATGGGGCCGCCCATCTTTAAACATGCAATAGGTTTCACTGCTTGCGCCGTGGCTAATATCAACCCACAAAGTAGCAAGGCAGTTTCCCCAAACCCATTCTACTTCCAAGCTCGTTAAACTTTGGAATGAGGTTTGTCTTTTTTGTGTGCATGCGTTTTAAAACTGTTTTATGACACATTGTCAGGAGCTCAGGTACTGGGCCTCTTTAATGCCAGCTTTCAGCAGCTGCTTTTGCACGTCCCTCTCACATAATTAAACACCCTATGGCACTTAACAGAGTAATAAGTAGCACATCAATAAAGCAATAAATAATTGTATCCAGGTAAACTCCAGAGCCATCATCCATTAACCAGTAGCTATGAGCAATAGTTCTGATTAATCAGTGAGGTTATATAAGAGGAAAGCAAAAGTTGGTCAAGGGTTCCAGAAGAGTCAAGTAGACTTCTAAGTCGTATCTCCGAGGTAACTTGGAGGGACAATTATCATTTGGAGGCACTAGCTCAGAGAGTCATAGCAGCAACAGGAAGCCCCACCTCCAGAAATGAGTTTTAAATGCTACTTAAAAACAAAGGAAAGGGACAATTCCGCTCTGAAGTAGGAGGACTCCCTACTGAGAATGTGCAGTAAGGGGCCCTCTAAAGAGAAATATTCCAACTTCAAACAACAAATACTTGCAGCAGAGTTGGATCAGAATGGACTTGGAACCTCATGGAGTCCGAAGTAAATGTCCACAGGTGGGGATGAAAAAGGGTGATTACTAAGCCTTCTGCCAAAAAAGTCCACGCAGAGATATTGATATGAGGGTAGAGCTATGCAGTCCAAAGCCAGCCCAGGGCTAAGGAAATCGTTGAGTTAACTGCTGAGAGCTCATAGAATCATCACCTATTGAAATTTTTTCTTAAAAACAAAAAATAACATGCCTGAGTCTCGTGAACTCAAATACCTAGATGCAAGGCCCAGGAACTTGTACTTTGATATGGTTCTTCCACATGACCTATAGAAGCCTCTGCTTTGGAGGTGGAGGATTTCTTAGGCCTGACATCGTCCCCTTACCCAGTCTTGCCACACCAGGCCACAAGGCTGCCCTCAAGGCTCTTGGCTTACAGTACGAATGGGCCTTGGAGGTTCTACTTTCCTAAATAAGCCTCGAGTTTATTTGTTCTTATCAGTGGTCACCGGAGTGTGAAAAGGGCCTTGGTGCACATAAACTCAGGTGCTTGTGTTCAGGCTTCTGTGGGGTAATGCGAGTACAGAACGGAGTGTAACAAACACCCACATACCTCTCCCTTCATTTCCAACCTTCTTTCAAACCCATTTTCACACTTACACCGAGATTATTTTGAAACAAATCCCTGGCATATCAGTTTATCTGTAACTACAGATAAAGTACTGTTTATCTGTAACTACATCCTATACTAAGTATAGGATGTACTTTGAAGACACAGATAATATTTAAAATGGTCTAAAGCCAAAGACCATTATCCTACTTAAGATTCTGATTTCAATTTTGTAATGTCATTAAACTTAGTGCTAATATTACCCACCGGTCTCATTATTTAAATGTATATATTCAATCAGGATCAAAATAAAATTTGTTGATATGTATCTTAAATCTCTTTTAATCTAAAAGTTTCTTTTTTCCTTTCTTTTTCTTCATCTCTCCTCTCCCTTCTGAGATTCTGGAGATTCTGGATTTTATAGATTACGTCTCTATAGTATCATTTTACATGTTTTTCTTTTGGTCCATGAATTTTCTCTAATATGATAGTTATAACCAGAGGTTTGCTCAGAGTTAGCTTTGATTTTTTGCCAAGAGTATTTAAAAAACCTATCAGGAGGCTTTTAATGTTTAGTAGATATTGATCTCTTTGTGAGGTTGGTAGCTATGTATGATTATTACCTAGATCACTCATATCATTAGGGGACCATGAAATTATTTGTGAACCACTAGGAGAATTCATCAGGATCATTGCATGAGATCTCTTATTTCAACTGATATTGTAATTGTAATAACTTTGTCAGCTGGAATACTCAAATGGTGCAAACTTCTCATCAGCTCTCTGTTCATCTGAGTACAAGAAAAGCAGGACAAATTATCTATCTGTCTATCTATCTATCTATCTATCTATCAGTTTTCAACATTAGTTTGCTCCTTAGCATCATACAAAGATTTGTTTTTAAGCATCTTTAGGAACACATAATCAAACCAGCTCAATATGTTTTGATTCTTAATGTCCTTCTTGATTCTGTCACATTCAGATATCACTGAAAGTTGGGCTCCTGGGTCGTTGTTATTTGACCCTTGTAATCTTCAATAGTTTTCTTTCTAGTATATCAAGATGTTCTCAATGCCTTTTGTACAGTTCCTGCTCTAGATACAGAATCAGCCATTTTTTCAAAAACTTCTGGCTTATTTTTAGTGAGCAGTGTTATTTAAAGGCAGTATTCTGTAGCCCTGCGTTCATTTACTATGTTTGTTGGGCTTTGGCATGAGAGTTCCACTGAGTAAAAGATTGTGTGGTTTAAACATTTCTTTGAAAGTCATGTGTCTTTAGAAGAAAAATTGAATAAAGTGTTATGCTACATAGAGCTTTTACAAATTAATTTAAAAATACAAGTAACACATTAGAAATATAGGCAAGGTACTCGAATAGAGAAAAGAAAATACTAATGTGCAATGTGCACAGAATAATATACAGCCTTCTAGCTGTTGATGCATTACAACTGATATCACTAATGAAATACTATTCTCAGCCTTCAGTGTGGCAAAACTTTAAATTTGAAAATTACAATCTAAACGGTACTGGTGGTAACAGAAAATACTTTATATCCTATGTTGGGAATGTTGATTGATCCAACTCTGTGAAAAGTAAAAAATTCAATTTGTTTACCATTTGCCCTTATAATTTCTCTTCTAAGAATTTCGCCTACAGAAATAAAAGTAAAAATATTGCACTAACTATATTTTGTTACAGAATTTTTATAACAAAATTAGAAAAAAATGCTTAAATATCCATTAGTAGAGCTCTGACTGAATAAATTATGATATGTACTATATAGTGTGATGCAGTTATTTTTAGTAAATTTACATCTAGCTTATGCAAAAGATCCATAGTATAGCCATAGTTTCAGACTAAAACACATGTAAGAAGTTCTTTCATCTATATATTTATTTATATATATTCATAAAAGATATTAGAATAGATAGATATGAAGTATGATCTAAAAATATGGTAAATGTTCAGTTTTTTAAAACTTACCACAGTAAAATGCATAGTACCATTAATCTTAAAGTACTCTCCCTTGTTCACTTATCCCATCATTCTTTCCATTCCTTAAGCAGTTCTGAAAGTCCTCTTCGTAAGTGTCTTTAGTTACACTATCGTGGCTCCCTTGATGTCCTGAATCAATTCAAAACTTTTAGCTTTCATGGTCTTTTTTACTTTGGGCAAGAACCAAAGTCACGTAGTATTAGGCCTGGTAAATAAAATGTTTATGGACACACTGTAATATTTTTACAAGACTTTTTCCACTGAATAGCACTCGGCAGCAGCATTCACACTATTTTTCTCATTGCAACTCATAAGGACACTCTGGAGAGAGAGAAATAAAAAATAGATGATAGATACATAGATAGATGGATAGATGATTGAGAGAGAAAAGATCTACAGTTACCTCAGAGAGGACGCACAATAAATGTTTAGTTACATTTTGTAGGTGGGATAGAAACGTCATTTAATTTTCATGTTTAATTTCTTATAATTATCATTAAAAATAGTTTTGACTCTTTTTTGTTGGTTTGTTAGCTTGTTCTCAATATAACACCCCCTAAAAGGGGAAAAAAGAAAACCCCCAATGTCAGTACAGGCTGAGACAGAATCATTTGTCTGAGCCCAACGTGCTCCATCACGTCCCTTCTCCCTAAACCCACTGCAGCACATATGGAGAGCATTGTGCCCAGGGGTGCTTGCGCTCTCACTTCAGCCTTCGTGTTGGTGCTGTTATTACTTAGCTTCTAGGCCCTCAGGCTCTGTGATCACAGTAAGACGTTCCTTAAGGCACCTCTTTCTTTGCACTAAGGTGCCTTTCTCTGCTACTGCTCCTTTTTATTATTCCTGTCTCTGGGAACATTTCCCCAACAAAACTGTTGTCTCTGATAACAGAAGAAGCTTCAGAAGGTGAGTTGCTGAGTGCTATTACTAAACCGTAAACGTATAAATTGTTACTGGCTTCTTGGGACTCTCTCCTGACACAGTCACTGATCTCCATGGACAAGTCAAACGAGGTCTTTACCAAGACGTTCAGGAAATGTTAAGAAGAATATAAAGTGCAGTCAGAAACATTAGAAGGGCTAGCAAGTGGCATTAAGTTTAATGTTCGCCATTAGTTGCAGAATAGCCTATCCTCTAAGGCATCACCTCCAAGTCCCATAAATTTCCTGCAGAACAAGGTGAATATGTGACTAATATCATCCTTGAACATCTGCAGAACTCTCGATCATCACACATAAAATGAATCTAACCCAATACCCCAGAGACTTGGATCAGGGTCCCAATCTCAGTATAGCAAGCTAAATACAAATTTCAGGTTAAACCACACCTCTCAATCACTGGACAACATTCCTGAATGTTGACATTCCCACCAATATTTGGCCTCTTCCTTACTGTCATTCCCATGGCTGTAACTCTTCAAGTATTCCCTTTTACTTCATGATAAATATCATCACCTCTTTTTGAGGTCCAGTCCCCAATCTTTTTACACAAGACCAGGAAAAATCATCCAGGTACTCAAAATCATCTATTAGCCATTTCATTTTCTTTCACAGGAGCCCATAAATTGCTTCTAGTTCTTAAGGAAAAGGTCATAACTTACTTATTTGGGTCATCTCCTATTTTATATGCACTGTCTCTGTCCAAGCTTCCTACTTCTAGTCTTGTAAAACATTGGAACTTTTTGAATCCTGGGGAAAATTGCAAAGCGTAAGCTGATTCAGCCCCATTTTCAAGTGGCAAGTGGGTATTCATGACTTACAAAATATCTTGTAGTACTAAGGGCTAGAAATTCACTATCATGTGCCTTCACCAACAAGGTCTAAAAGCACATCTTTACTTCACCAAGCAAATTGAACTCTATTTCTAATTTTTTTTCTTTGTGTTTAAATATTTTTAAGTTTTTTCTATCATTCTATTTCATTTCTAATTCCATTTACCTCCATTACACTTACAATGGAAGCAATTTTCTGGACTCACCCCTAATATTCCCATCTTATCTACAAGAACATTCAAAATCTTCTCATCCCTTTGTCTCCCCAGCACACACACACACACACACACACACACACACACATACACACACACACACACACACCTCTTTCCAGACTCTTCCTTCCTTTTCTAATGAGGTGGCTGAGACCCATGTCAAAAAAAGAGAAAAAGATATGAGTTCTTTGGTTCTTGGAATGCCTTCCCTTTTACATACCTGGAGAACAGCAAAATCTTAGCTATTCTTAGTATCCTTCCCCAGTTTCACATCTCTTCTTAGTCATCTGCCACACCTTTATTCTTTTCTAGTAGAATTTTTTCTGCATTTTTAATATTTATTTTTAACATGCTGCCCTCTTCTGCTACACTATGAACTCCCTAGACAAGAGACTGCATTCCATTCTTTCAAGACTCCTAAAATACAGTGCTTAGAGTATGCTAAGTGCTAGAAATAAATTAAAATGGATGTCTACTACGTCTCTTAACCAAGTGTTCATTTCCTTTAGTATTTATTTTCCTATTTTATTTATAATTTCTCTGTAGCATAGTTTCTCCCTTTAAATTTTACATTCTATCTAAATGTAGTTGGGATTAAAATCTTATATAATTATGAAAGACCATCAGTAAATGAGGTATTCTACTCTAAAATGATTTCCAAGTTTTCAAAAGTATTTCTTAATTTTAATTAATTGGTGATGACCTTTACAAAGAGGATTATAGACTCCTCTGCTTTCTGAAACAGAAAAGAATGATTATAATGTATTATTTTCCCTATGAGTTAGGCAATTTTGTGCACACCAATTATTATGCTCTGATATCATATAATGAAACCCTTAGGGACTATTAAGGAAATGTAGAATTGTTAGCCTCAACACCAAAACACTCTGAGATTTCTGAGTTTTTAGTGTTTGGCCCTCCTTTTGAAGCTTTATGTTTCCTTATTCAAATTTTAATTGTCACTCTATTGGCATCATAAAGTTAGATTGCCTTTACTTATTCATAGTGTGCCTTCAATAAGTCATTGTTGAGTTTGATGAATTGGTTGAAAAGCCAGGGCTTTTTGGGCATGGTGACACAAGCTGCTAATCCCAGCACTAGGAGCCTGAGGCAGGAAGATTGTTGTAAGTTCAAGACCATCCTGAACCTCGTAGCAAGACCCTGTCTCAAACAACAACAACAACAACAACAAAAACCCCTAAGGGCTCTTTGACAGCTACTGAGAGCTCATTGCTGCTCTCCAAGTAAGAGAGGTATTTTTGATGTGAAAACAGCCAGTCAGCTGCAAAACAGAAAAATATTAAGTATTGGCTGCAGGGCTCCTGAGATAAGAAGAATTAGGGGGACATGGTAGAATAGGCACTCTGCAGGATTCCAAGGAGGAAAGATGGCGGGACTAGCAGATGAGCTCCACAAATGTTTTTCTCTTATTGTCTTTCATTCCTACCTCTTTCCATTTCTCCAGTTTTTATACTATGCTAGACGTCATTAAATCATCTTGTCTTTCTTTCCACTGGAGAAAGCTTTACAATCCTTTGAACTATCAATTGGCTACAGATGACATCAGCGAGTACAACTATATAATCTTCCAAAACAAGGACTATAGTTCAGGAAAGCAACCTTTACTTGAGATGAAACATTTTTCTCATGATCAATCTAGGAAGTAATTCTCTCTTAAGAGAAAAGAGAATTTCCACTTATTGGGTATGCTATGTGCAAGTCAATAGTACAATCATTTAATATTTTACTTGAGGTTCATAATCACACTGTGACATAAGTAACATTTTCCCTGCTTTATATTTGAGAAAACTAAGACTTAGAAATGTTTATCTTGCGAAATGGTACACACACCAGGTATGTTAAGAACTTCTTTTTGTGTTAATTCAATCATTCCCAATTATTATTCTTCTATTTTAAATATAAATACCCTAACATTCTGAGAGGTTGTATGTAACTTGCTGAAAGTGATATTGTTCATAATTACTGAACCTCAAACTTAGAACATGAAATCAAAGTTTTCTATCTCCCAGGGCCAAGCTCTACATCCTTACATCACATACTAAAACTTCTCATAGCCTTATCACTCAAGTACGTTTATCAATTCCAATGACCTAATTTCATCTAAATTCAAGTCTCCAAAACTCAGGAAAAAAAGTCCTAGACATCATGTCATGTTATGTTAAACACTTTGCCTTATATTTTTAAATTACTCTAAATGCCTTTTTAAAAAGCAAACTCCCTATGAAATATCTCTAAAAACTAGTGACTACTTTCTATAAGCTAATTTCTTTAATACCACCAAACATTTAGTCATTTCTCACACATATATACATAATTTTTATTTAAGAAGGAACTAAATAAGGTCCATATGTCCCCTAAACATGTTTTGTTTTGTTTTGTTTTGTCTTGTTTTTTGCAGTTTCATAATTTTATTTGAATATTAGTTCTCATCTACATTCACTGTCTGGAGATTTTTTAACATGGTAACAGAGATGTAGATTACCAAACTATAGAGCTTGTTTAGTGAATCTTCATCCTCATTACATTTTCTGGACAACCATACATGACTAAGATATAGGACATTCTTTATTCTGAGGCACAGATAGTTTTGTTAAACCTGACATCATTGGGTGCATCTAGAGTCCTTGTCTCCTTCATGGCAAATTTCCAGATCTCCTTAAGTGCCCTCAGGGGTATACTTCTTGAAGCCCAGTCCATGGATACAGTTGTGAATGTTGATGGTGTATTCACTGGTCACCACCTCATTGGTGGCAGAATGTCTTTTCTCCTCCCTGCCACCCTTCTTTGCAGGAACTGTTTTGCTGGACCCAAATTGGAAAGCCCCAAGCCTCTTTGAATCCCTAGAGCCCTCCTTGCCACCTCCCCAAGAGTGACCAACAGTCTCAGTATGCCTGTGGGATACTATATTTTCACTGCTAAATCCAAGAATAGTATAAGCTGATATCTCTCTTTCTCCTTACCTGTTGCTAGTTGTTGGTTCAAGTATCAATTTAATGTCCTGTAACATGGTTTTCAGTGTAGATTTTTTTAAGTGCATTTCCATTATACCATTTGTGTGTACCTCTATCCTTGTAGTTTTTGATAAATTTATAGGTCTAAAAGATACATCACATTCAGGTTTAACATTGTGGTTTTAAAAAATCCACCTTTCATGGATAATTGTATATATGTATACACACATTATATGGAGTTGTCTTTTTATATGTGATCATTGTATATATGTATACACACATTATATGGAGCTATCTTTTTATATGTGATCATACCAACCCATTGGGATTGTTACCTAGATTTTTTTTTTCACTAGGGAAGTTTTAAATAGTGTTTTTCTGATTATGTCACTACATTTTTTATTTATTAACAGAATACTTTTCTAAAGAACTTTTTCTCATGTGCTATTGGTTATCCTGAGATCCAACCCTTGTAAAGTTCAAACTGTGTTAGTTACAGTGAAGTATGGTTTGGAGAGAATAAAAAACATTTCTGTATATTTTTCTAAACATCGCTCTGGTTGTTATGTAAACAGTGGACTGTTAGGGAGTTAAGAATAAGATAGAACTGTTGATATGCTAATCTGGTGTTGCAGAAGAGAGATAATGATGACCTCAACCATGATGTGACCAGCGGAAGTAAAAGATTAAAGATACAGTGCCAATACCGACGGGATAAGAATCAGACATTAATGGAAGAGGGAGACATGAATGATTCTGAGGTTCTAAGTAACTGAGAGGGTGATGATGACACTTGCTAAAATGGGGCAAACATGAAGAGAAACTGGTTTAGGCTTAGAAAAGAGTGAAAATAATTCAAGGAAACAAAACTACCTGAATTTCATCAGAAGACTTGCAACTATTGTAAAGGTTATTAATAATTTCAAACTCAAGAGATACCTAGGCCACTGAAAATGTGACTAACTTTTAGTTTTAAATATATATTTCCTGCATCAAGTAAGTTGACTCATCTAAGTGTTTGGGGAATATCCTACTTCTTCCTTATCACCATGGTCTCATCCCCAGAGCCGTTTATCAGAGCCGTGACTTTCAGAATTCATGAATGCATATGTAGACCCCTGAGGGTGAGCCATAAGATTCAAATTATTTCAGACACCACATTCATACATCTGTGAGAAGCAGTCAAAGCTGTGACAGCAAGTCAACTTAGTCTCCAGTTGAAACATTTGATGAAAGCCAAGAGCAGCTATTTTTCTCCTGTCGGTGTGAGCTTCCTTCCCAGGACCACCTTGGAGGGTGGTACAGCACCAGTCACCCTGTGATCACTGGTGTTCCTTCCACAAGAAGTCACACTCGCACAGGAAAATCCTGAAGAAGGTAAAAGACCGCTCAGATATCCTTATAGGTAATGGCTGTTCCCTG
>PVJX010020306.1:0-33513 GCA_004027295.1 Dolichotis patagonum | reverse complement strand
GCTCATTACCACTGCCGCTGTGTGAAAACATGAGCAACCCAGTTTGACAAGAGGCAAGTCCATCCTTGAAGTGTGTTCTTTGCAACAGAAAGTAGTAAAGGAAAGGGTGCCTGTGCTCCTCCTCTCCACCCCCTTTGTACTGTTGCTAACTGATGCACCAGCCACCTTCTCTTTAAAGACTGTTTAAAAAAATAAACTTTGTTTCAAGACACTTTTAAGTTTACAGAAAAACTGAGTGAGAAGTGTCTAGTAGACACTTCTCACATTTGTACTTATATTTCTGGTCCTCTGCTCCCAACACACACATCTGCTTTCATTTTTAACATCTTGATTCTGACTCCAGGGCTGGCCTCTCTCAGAAGCTACAGTTGACCTGTTCCCCTAGCACCTGTCCTGACCCAGGAGAGGATGAGTCTCATGTCCAGAACTTCACAGTGGGCCTCTGCTGCCAATGGACTAACCATCAGCAGCCCTGCTCTGAGAAGGACACCAAGACTGGCAGAGCTGTAGGGCGTGTACAGAACAGTGCTCCCAGAAGTTGTGTGATGTGGCTCCCTGCTATGTAGATACCATGCAACCTTTGAGGGGTAGTATCAGAAATGACCTTCCTAGGGGACTCTATATATAACAAGCAATTTGTACCACCCCACAATCAGCAATGTCTCCCCTAGAGGTACCAAAGGGAGTCTAACTGGATTACAGAGAACTTCTTTTCTGACCAGACATCAGGCTCATCATTTCATTCAATTAGCCATTTAATACCAATTTATTCTTGGGCCAGGCACTGTTCTAGACACTAGAGAGTTAATAGGGAATAAGACAGGCTTGGCCCCCGCTGCGTTATGGTAGTGGTGGTGGTAGTACTACGGTTTCCATGTGTCCCCAGAGCTTGTATTACAAACTTAATCCCCAGTGCAAGTGTTGAGGTGATTAGGTCATGAGGGCTCTGCTCTCATAAATGGATTAATGCTGTTATAGTGAACGTGAGTTACTATAGCAGGAGAGGGTTGCTGATTCAAATGCAAGTCCAGCCTCCTTTTGTCACTCTCTCATTTCCTCTTGCCCTTCTGCTTCCTGCCACAGGATGACCCAGCAACAAGGTCCTCACTAAATGCTGACGCTTTGATATTGGATTTCCCAGTCTCCAGAACTGTAAGAAATAAATTTATTTTCTTAATATATTTCCCATCTGTGGCATTTTGTTACAGAGGCACAAAATGGAGTACAAAGGGGAGGCAAACAGAAAACAATAAAGCCAACAGACAAGCTATCAGGTAAGGAAAGAAGCTGGCTAACGTACAGCAGTAACTGGGAGGTCAGGTCCTGGAACGCAAGTAGGGAGCAGAGGCCGCCTCTTATGATTCAGGCAAGCTGAGGCGCGGCAGCTGTGAGACGGCACTCTGTGAGAAGAGCTGGAAAGGAACTCTCCTCCAGGAAGGAGGGACAGCAAGTGTAGCAGCCTCGATCTGGGTGGGAAGAGACATTCAAAAAGCACAGCAGGCTGGGAAACCGAGCAACCAGCCAGCTGCCCTGGTACGTGGCTGTGAGTCTAGTGGTGCGCAGGCTGAGAATCAAACATCCCATCCCCGCCACCCGCTTAGCAAGTGGGAGCCAGAGATCTGAGCATCTCTTGGGAGGCTGACCATATGTAATATAGCAAATAAGAGGGATTTCCTTCTACCATCTCTTTGAAGGCAAATATTTTTATCACCGTTTTGCTTTGTCCTGATTAATGGTATTGCTCTAGTCAACATTGTTTTGCTAAGTTCTATAATATTCTGTATTTCCTTTGATTTTGCTATACCTGATTGAAAGAACAACTATTGTGAAGACAACGAGATATACTATGGTACCTATTACTGTTATCCCGGTAACCTGCTGTGAAGTTCTGTACCAATTTCACTACACTGTCTCAATTGGCTTTATTCCATCCTGTTCCACTGTATTTTACTACCTTTAAATTAATAAAAAAAAAATTAAAAAAATAAAAGATGAAACACATTTAACTTGAAAGGAAATTTATAGACTGAAAATCAAAGGAGAGAAAACAATTGTTTCATACAACAGATCAGAAAAAACGCAAGGGTAACTTGCCCATCAACCACAGAATGGATAAGAAAGATACGGTATTTCCATGCCATGGAAAACTACCCAACTATAAAGTAGAATAATCTTGAGGCTCTTGTAGGTAAATGGATGCAACTGGAGATCATTTTCACAGGTGAAACAGTTTGAACTCATACGGGTGAACCCTAGCATAAAAAACAGAAGGAGTTAGAGGGATCAAAAAAGCACAATGTATATTATAAAAGTGATAGGGGAGGAAACACCTGGGAGAAGGTAGTGATACTGTTAAGTTCTTACTGTCTTGGCTTAAACTCTTGTATTGTTTTCACAGTTTTGTTAGGCTTGGTTTTGTTCTGTCTTGTTTCGTTAGATTTTACTGTGTCCAATGGTATGGGCAGCAGCTATTTTGAACATAACGGGATGTATTATAGTATTCATGGTTGGTTTCCTATTATCTTGTTTTGAAGTCTTATAATGTTTTCATTCATTTGTTTAATCAGTTTTATTCTGTTGTGTTTTGTTTGGTATTATTACGTGTGATAGTATGAACAACTGTTTTGAAGAAAACGAGACATTACAGAAACCACTGTTCATTTCCTATTATCTGGTGTTGAAGTCCTGTAATGCTTTCATTCTTTTGATTGGTTTTATACTATTTTGTTATGTTTGATATTGTTGTATGTAAAGATATGGACAACTATTTCGAAGAAAACAAGAGACATTATTGTAGCCACTGTTGATTTCCTGTTGTCTTGTTTTGAAGTCCTGTGTTGCTTGCGTTGTTCTATTCTGATTTTCTTTGTTCTGTTGTGTTTTGTTTTATGCTCTTTAAAATAAAAAAAATGATTAAAAAAAAAGCACAGCAGAGGCCAGTAAGACCACAGCATCCTTGAATAAAGGCTCACAGCAAGGTGCCTGCCTGCTGCCTAAATGAGACTGGTCCACTTTGCCTGATGCCATTCAGCCTCACGTCCTAGAGCAGACATGGGTCCCAGAGTTTGGAAACCTGAGTCCCCCACCTCTTCTGCTAAAGCTGCAGAAACTTGAGTAAGTTCCTCAACTTCTTGTCCTTATGTACAGTTTGAGACATGATTCTAAACTCAATATTCTCCAGCAACGACAGAGGGATGCTGGTCACCCAGGAACACAGACTCGCTGAGAACTCTGGTCTAAATGCCAAGCTGCCAAGCTTGCATTTAGAGAGTCTAGGATCTTCCCCTGCCAGCTAGGCAGCCACTCCTCAGAGTGGAAACCTGCCAACCCACAGCCCAGGAACACTAACAACTCACTTGGCCAGTGAGCAATGTCACGGTTGTGTCCAAGAGAGGCAAGGCAGGAGGAGAGAAGTAACAGGCAGGAAGCCCACTCCCGGACAATGAGGCTCTTAAGAGTTCTGACTGAGCAGCAGGCTAAATTGAAACATCATCCCGTGCTGCCGAGTGATTGCACTGAAGCAAGTTGGCAAAACATCAGACAGCAGGTACCACGGCTGCCTGCGCCGGGAGGCTCCAGCTGGCTTTCTAATTGGGCCAAAGCTCGTCGAGGGTTCTAAAATTCACAGGCTCCACCACCAGTGGCTAAAACTACTAATCCTTGAGTCCACCAAACCGTTTCCAAGGCGGTGCTCTGCCCCTCCCAGGAGCTGGGCAAATTACTCCTGTGCGCAGGGCTGGCTTGGAGATCACAGCCAGGGCTCAACCCAGGCAGTTTGGAGCCCATGCCCAGGCTGTGCATGTGCTGCCTGCACTCGGCTCTGGGATGGCTTTTGTTAACTGCCACTCTACCTTCCCTACATGCAACCTGATGGATGACGTTTAACCTAGGTTTGTTTTTTAACAGGAGAGACCTACTCCCCATTTATTCCTTTCTGTATCCATTCATGTCTGCTCAGTAAGGATTTGCTGGTTGGTAAAGAACCCTTAGGTTTTGTGAGGGAAGAAGAGGCCTATGTCACAATGAATGCTGTCAATACCTCTTTTCCCTCTAAATTTCGTAAGCTGGAATGGTCTTCTGGAATCTCTTCCCCTACTTAATAAAATAAGCCAGTGCAAACTGATGTTCACATGATATAATGGAAGGCTGGACTGAAAAGTGGGTTTTGTTTTAGTGAACTGAGCCTAGAGCCTCTTCACTGAGCTTTATCCTTGCATTTTATTTTGAGATAGGTCTGGCTGGATGGGCCAGGCTGGAAGGGAACCTGCAAGCCTGTTAAGCCTTAAAATTCTTAAGCCTTTTCTGCCATCTTCACACTTGTCCAGGGTATGACATGGGCCAACCTGTTTCAGTCACTAGCTCCAGGGAAATAGTGGAAAACAGAATGAAGACAGTGACACTAGTTTGCGATATTTGTGGAACTAAACAAAAACTCTAGTGACCCTAGCACTGCTGGTAGAAGGCATGGAATCTGCCTCATTTCTCCTCTATTTCAGTCTAATTATAGGAAAGAACCAAGGTTGCAAAACACGCAGACAGCATGCTCACAGTATGGAGTTTCTAAGTAGTACTTTTCTGATTCATTTTATTAAGAAGTTAAAATGTTGATCCATTTGAACTCTCATTAATAGATATTTAATGTTGCTTATTATAAAATGCTAATAAATCATTAGGTTTTTTTTAAATTAACCACCAAATGGCTAACAAATTAAATTTAAATCATTAAGTCTGATATTCCTAGAGAGGGATCACAGGAGGTGGTACATTAGAGAACCTGCTTTTATTTTGTTTGCTTTTAAACACAAAGAGCCCGTGCTGACTCCTGGCTCAGGCTTCCCTGGCCCCCTTCCAAACGGCAGTGAGCATCTGTGAGGCAGCTGACCAGGCGGGGGCTGCAGTTTGGAGGGAGACCGGGCTACCTGGGCTGCAGGCCGAGCCCATGATCTTGGCCTCATTAGTCCTCGCTTTAACCAACCACGTTAATCAGTGCCGACATGTGCTGCTCAAGTGTTGATTGCCCTGTTGCTCATTGCCTCTTCTAGGCTGTCGCTGATAATTAAAAGCTCTACTATGAAGAGGGCCAGTCAGCCTTTCCTGGGCTTAGAAAGACAAACTGTTGTCCCCTTTCCATGAAAAGGATGCAAGAAATATGAAGTTCCAGTATGTGGAACAGTTTTAATTAAAACTCAGAGCCCACCTTTCCAGCAGTTTGCCTGGGATGCTATTTCATCCTCTTGCAATATACTAATGTTAACTTGACTCAATCGATCTCTTATTAACATTTTAACACAGGTGCATTAAATAAGAAGAGTCTGTGATACTCTAATTTGTAAAATCTTAGCACAGTATGTCATTTATTCGGCTGAGGCAAACCAAGATATATACATATACATAAAATATGTCTATTTTTTCATCTCCTAAAACAGTGGTATTAACCACACTCTGCATATTGTATTCACAGTATTACAAGGAACAAAACAGGTCAAAAGGAAGTGATCATTCCCCCCCCATATATACCCCACCACCACCCTTAAGCAATTTCAGCTAAGCCCATAGTTAATCAACTTTCCCTCTTTACATTAAACATAACAAAACAAAAACCTGAGATGTTCAATTTAAAAAGAGGGTTTCTTTGGCTTGTTTCAGTCCATGGTCCCATGGCCCCACTGCTTTTGGGCCTATGGTGAAGCAGGCACTTCATGGCACAGGGTGTTTCATGGAGCAAGCTGCTCCCCTCAGTGCCAGGAGGCAGAGGAAGGAAGAGGACAAAGCTAGGGTCCCAATATCCTCTTCGAGAGAATGGCCTCAATGACCAAACTTAGACTCTACTTCTTAAAGGTTCTACTACATCCTAATATTAACTAAAAGCCTTTAACACATTAGCCTTTAGAGAACATTTAAGATCCCAACTATAGTATCAGAAATGCAGAAAGAAGGACAAAGTCAACAATGAATATACTTTCCAAGGGGCTTTTCAGTCTAGACCCACACTGTCGACTTTCCAAGGGGCTTCTGAGTCTAGACCCACACAGCCAGCATGTCAGTGCACTGGTCTGCATGCTCCCTTTCAGGAATCCACTGTCAAAACTATTTTCGTGGTGGGCATTGTGGTACACACCTGCAATCTCTGCACTTTGGGAGACTGAGGCAAGAGGATCACCATGTTTGAGTCTAGTCTGGGGAACCTAATGAGATCTTGTCTGAAAAAATAAAACTTAAAAATAAAATAAAAATAAAACTTAAAAACGGCTGAGGATGTACCTCAGTGTGAAGGCCCTAGATTCAACACACAGAACCATACACACACATACACATACACACACAATGCCATGTACGGTGGTTGCACGCCTGTAACCCCAGCTATTCATGAGGCCGAGCAGGAAGACTGTAAAGTTGACGCTAGCCTGCACTTCAGAAAAAAAATGCCACTGAGGAAAATGTTGCATTAAAAAGGCTAAACAGACAGGACAGCTAACACAGTACCAAACCCTATACTGGATTCTGATCTAGAAATGCTATAGAGAAATTAGATCTAACAAAATGGAAATAGAAATAGAGGATTAAAAAGGATAGCAATGTTAACTTACAGAAAGCCAATAAATATGTTGTGATGTATAAAAACATTCCTATTCTTAGGAAATAAATACTTAAATATTTAGATATTAAAGACTACCAGGTAGCTTACCCTCAAATGGTATGTGTAATATTCTTTTATGGTTTTAACCAACTAAAGCACTAAGATTTTTCCACACAGGAGTTTGAAAGTAAATGCAAAAGACTCAATTTTACAAAGCAGGTATGATTTTTTAACTCAAGAAATACTTTAATACTGAGGACATGAAGAACAGCTGAGTATAAAGTACATAATTAGACTTTCACAATTTTCCAAGGAGTATGGTCAGTATTAGCAGCAGCAGCATAACCCCTCTTCTCTCTGTAGTCCCTCCTATAGAACCTGGAGTACTAAGTACACTGCCAGCTTCCCTACAGTTGGAGCTGGTTGTGTGACTAAGTACACTGCCAGCTTCCCTACAGTTGGAGCTGTGGCCAACCTGTGCTTTCCTGTTAAAAGGGACAGGCAAAAGTAGACAATTCTGTCGTACCCTACCTCCATTACCCATCTCCTTTGTCATACATTTAATGTGATTGAGACACCTGGAGTTTTTCAAAGCAAGCTTGAAGACACCAAGCAAAAGACAGCCATCAGAAAATAAAGAATAAAAGTCTAGATCTTTGCTGAAACTACTGAGCAGCTGAACAAATGCCAGCATATGCTTACTGCTGTACTTCTTTCTGTTGATGTTTCTGAGACAGGATCTTGCTATGCAGTTCAAGGTAGCCTTGACCTCACTATTAATCCAGATTGGCCTTGAGTTTGTGGTAATCCTCCTGCCTTTGTGTCCAGAGTGCTGGGACTAAAGGTGTGCCACTGTACCCAGGTTGATGCATATCTTATTATAAGAGAAAAATAGATTATTTGGTTAAGCCACTGAGTCAGGTATTGGTTACTTACATAATTATTTATGCTTGCTTATTCAGGAAATGGAGAAAAAGCAGAAGAAATACAAAAGGGAAAGAACCAGGCCATGTAGCACTGTGCAGAGGAAGCAATTCCAGAATAAATACCTACTTAAAACTTAGACCAAATGGCACTGGTAAATTTTCAAACAATGCCAAGAAGTAACAATCTTTGTTAACAGCAGTTAGAATAAAGAACTTCTAGAAGACTAAGTACTCTACAGTGATTTAAAACCAGGAAAGGTCAAGACATCGTCTAATAAGATGAATTTCAATGCAAACATCATTTCTGGGTGTTGAGCCAACATGTATGTTACTGCCAAATTCCTAATTCAAAACCATATATAAGAATGCTTTAACTGAAACACAGAAGTTAAAAATAAGACATTTAAATAGTAATTTCCCTACTCTCTCAAAGATAAATGTGCCCATTAACCCTGTATGTTAATAGAAGATTTCTTTCTTACATTGTACAAGACAATTTTTTAAAGCTTTTCACAAGGAAGTCACCACGAAAAAAATGTAGGCAATTTATTCCTGATCAGCTCCTTCACTGCATTAAAATATAATCAGGTTCATAAGTTTTAAATGAAAATATTAAAACATGTATTAAATCCCTCTGCATAAGATCCCATGCAAACATGGGGAGATGAGGGATGGTTGGATGCAACAAAACATAAAGACACCACATATCTTTTTGTAGAGCCTAATATGTAGTTAGGGCTGGAACAGATAATTGTGAAAAGTTAAATGAAATGTTTCAATAATAGTTGTAGACAGTAGGAGATGTCATAAAACAGTGTATGATTCATTGCCAAAAATATTGTTGCTGACAATCTTGCTGCTGTAGCATTTCAAAGCAGAAAAGTCACTTTAAGCTAAGCCTAGATGGTCTAGGGAAACTTTACAGAAGGCAAGATCTCAGCTTAGAAACCTGTGGATGGTCAAAGAAGAATAGTAAGAATCTCTTAGAATGCTGGTTGAAGGCTAGAGATCTAGCTCAGTGATAATGTGCTTGCCTAATGAGCAAGCTACTGAGTTCAATCCTCAGCACTGGAATAGAAAAATTACTAGTTTAAAACAGGAAATTGCTAGAAAGAAAGAATGGTAGTAGGCAAGCAAAGATGTGGAGAGGACTCAAGAATCAAAACTGAGATTTGGCAGTTGGCTACAAAAAACAAGGACCATGCCCTTCTCAAAGCACCAGACCTGAGACCTCCGGGCTCCAGTGATTGCACTCTTGAGTCTTGAGATCACATACTTTTCTTTCATCAACATACAGCATCTCCAATTTTCTTGGGAATATTCAAATCATTTTAGTTTAATGAAGGACTTTTATAATCTTCTAAAGTATCTGGTCTTGATGACAACAAGGCTCCTGAAGGCTTTCATTTTTAGCCTTTCTCCTCTGTGGCTTCGCTGTTGGATGCAGGCACACAAAGTAAACACAATAAAAGAAAGACTATGTGTGCATGGCTCAGGTACCTGGACAGAATGGTTCAATTAAATAAAGAGGCTGGCAAAGTTGAACTTCACCTAACATTTCTAGTATCTAGCTATCTCCATTTGTCCTAAACTAGAAGTCATCAGAGAACACAGTGCATGGTTGGCATTTAGGAATTATCTGGAGAATCATATTCTCTCATGATAAAACGGTTTTAGACTCTTCTACAACAAAAATTGTGGGACTCATCTGACCTAAATATGTTACGCCTTTTCCTTTATAAGTGATCTAAGCTCCAAAAAATCCTGGGCCCAGGGATATTTTGCCTGTACCTCTGTAACTGCTCTACTATAGCTCTGATCATCCTGGTTCCCAGGTAAGAGATGAGTTTGCAAAGCAATGTCCCCTTGAATTCCAGTCCTTTCATTGGGCTTTAGGCAGCATTCCAGATAATAACTTACAGAAACTACCATTTTCAGATTGGGCCTCCTTTAAAAACAAGTGAACTATAAATATTAAAATCTATCAGTGTCACCAGTAAGAAAACTACCTCTCTATATTCTGTAGTCATTTCTGGAACAACTTCTTTATCCTAAATATTTTTAATCCTCAGGCAGATAAGGACTTGGGAAAACCAAACATTGTCACTGGCCCATGGTAACTTCAGATCTGAGCATACAAACCTAAATTTTTATTTATTTATTTTTTTGGTACCACTGATCGAACTCACAACCTTGCACTTGCCAGGCAGGTGCTTGTGCTGCTGAGCTAAACCCCTAGCCCAAATCTAAATATTTATTCATGAGGTTTTCTCAGTTCTCATGTTTAAACTCTTACTTTGCATAATTTTTAATTTGGAAAAGATTGCTAATATAGATCTCTTTCGTTGTTGGGCTTTAAAAAGTCTTTAAGAGAAAAACTTCTTAAGGGGGGGGGACCTGTAAAATGTCAGGGAAATGAAGTTCCTATCATTTTATTCTCAAACTTTGCCTTTTAAATGTAGTTCTTCTACTCGCAGTTCCTCAAAGACAGTTTCCTTATTGTCATTTATTAGCAATGACAGGCAGCAACACTTCTCTCAGATAGTCTCCCTTCACCACAATTATCTAGTAATGCCTTCGAGGCAAAAGGCTGCTCAAAACGTCTTCCTTCTGGAATGCTTTTCCCAAAGGCAACAGTTCAAAGCAAACCTCTATTAACTGGAACACTGACATTTGCAGAATTCTCTGGACAGGACAATTCTACTACTCCTGGAGTGATACCAGAAACTAAGACATAATTACCTGCAGTCCAGTCACCAGGAAATCAGCTCAGCAATACAGTTCAAAGGTGGAGGCCTTATATACCCACACTGACAGCATTTCCACCCCATAAACAACCGAACCACAGCCTGTCACTGTACACACATCCCTCTTAGAAGGAGCATTTCTGGTGAAACTTACCCAGAAAGGAAAAAAAAGAATTTTTTTTTTTTTGCTAAAATTTAGTGTAGGAAGCTGAGACAACATATATATATATCAAAACTAAATAAATCAGATGCACCATTGGACTGTTAGACCCTACACATATTTCCAAATGTGACATAAAAATTACACACTCCTTGTTAACAGGGCTCACAACTTATAAACTGTAGCAACATAAAAATTTTTATCTTTAATATTCTTTACTGATTCACATCTTCTTTTGTTTTATGCATTTTGGAACAAAATGAGGGCAAGGAATTTCAAGGAGAAAAGAGAAGACAGACAGTTGAATAAGCTTAACTGGGCAGCAGAGGATGGACTTGGGGACTGAAGCATAATGGCAGGGAGGAACCTGAGACTAATCAGCTTGTCTAGTCTGAAGGGAAACAGAAAACTTAGGCTGAATGATAAAAACGCCTTTTCCTAACACATGAAATCTGGTCTACATATAAAGTATCATGCAGCTTGGAGTGATGGTACATCCATGTCTAGAATCCCAGGTATTTATTTGGAAAGCTGAGGAGAAGCACACATTTAAGGCCAGTTGGGCAATTTAGCAGGACCCTGTCTCTGTTTTAGTTACTTTTCTCATTGCTGAGACAAAATATTTGACACCCAAAGTTAAAGGAGGAAAGGTTTATTTGGTTCACAGCTTGTAGATGTTTCAATCCATAACTGTCTGGGTCCAAGGCACAAGAGAAATACTCCACAGCAAGCAGGTAGGCAACAGCACATTAGTCCGCTTTCTGTCTCTTGTATTTTACGCAGCTACCCAGCCTACAGAAGGTGTAGCACTCACACCTTTAATCCTAGCCAGATCTATGCCAAGCCAATCAGTGAACTGACTGCATAATCAGATACCTTAGATCCCAGCACCACACACTCTAGATCTAGCCATCTCTGAAAAGGTACCCCCATGACTGCATCGGGCTTTGGGAGGTTACCTAGATAGAAGCCGTAACAGTCTCAAATTTTTAAAAAAGGGCTCCAATGCAGCTCAGTTGCAGAGCACCTACCGAGCATGCATGAAGCCCTGGATTCCACCCAAGTAACATAAATATGACAACCAAAAAAAGGCAGCATTCATCTACCCTAGGTAAACACACAGTATTAGTATCTCAGATTGTTCTCTAAGTATTAAATCTATATAATGTGCTTCACGGAAATAGTAAGACAAACAGAATTAAGCATGTAATTGTTATAAACATAAACATACTTCAGTGTGGTAAATTTTAATAAGATTTTAATAAGATTGGCAAGGAGCCAAATCATAAAATGTCCTAGAACATGGAGTATAAAACTTCAGACAAAATACAAATTCCCAAAAATATAAAAGCATTCCAAAAAAAAAAGTAGTAATTTTTAAGATAAAAAAACCATTTTCTCAACAAAGATACCATGTTTAGGGTGACGTTTGGGTAAACGAAGGCACAGTGTCAGCACAAATGAGCTTCCATCACCAATACACCTGGTATAAACTGCCTCCAGGTGGGCAGAATCTCTTACAATTCACTTGCTACAGGATAGGAATTAATTTACTCTCTGGTTATGGAGCACCCTTGGAAATGAACCACGTTGGCATGCAGAGGGAGCAACCTGTTTCCAGGCAGCCGAAGCAGCAGAAGTGGGGAATGCCCAATACCTCCCACCTAAGCAATCCCAGCTGCTACCCCAGCAGGGCATGATCTGGGGGTAGCAATGAGACAAGCTGTGTCCTCTGGGAACAATTCATTACTCAGATAAACTAAATGTAACAGCTCCATGTGACCAACAAACCAAAAATAGGAGGCCAAATCAACAGGGGTCCCCACCCCCAGAGGGATAATGTGCCACTACCCAGCATGTAACAGGAGAGCAGGAACAGAGGACATATTCCAGGTTCAATGGTGCTGATCATCCATCAGGACAGATGTGCCATCCGATCTAGGTTTTCTGGGTGGGTGGGTAGGGGCTTCCCTCCACTCTGCAGCGAATACTTTAATGGTACTGTCACTTGGGTGCCATTTCCCCCCCCAAGGGCACTACATGTCATGCTTCATTTGAGCCAGATGTGCACATCAGTGCCATACCCACTAAGAACTCACACAATTATTAATGCGTCCTTCCAGCACACACATAGAAGTAGCTGTTGAAATGCAGTGGATGACAGAGGGGTAACGCTCTCCTGCAGAGAACCAGCGTTCCAACAAGGTCACAAGGGAAAAGTCACCCTTACTCCTACCTTGCATGTCAGGCCATCTGCAGGTTCCCTTATTTCCAACTCTAAATCAATAGTTTAAACAGATGTAGATTCCATGTGACAGGAGGGACAGTAAGGGAGATTTGAGGCTTTACATTCTTTACTGTGTCTACCTGTGCTGGGCTATTAAAAAGTTATGTGCAATTTTAAGATGAAAGGCATTAGCAGCTTCTTAGAAGAAGGGAGTCCCAAACTTTTGTAGATTTAATGAAATCAAACTCACTGAAGCTTCTGACTCGGTCGGCTGTTAATTGAATCAAAGTCAATCACAATCTTGCTGCACCTGGGTGTGAATTTCCTAAACATGAAAAACAAAATATAAAAAGATATTATCCAATGAGTAGCTAAAGCAATTTGTTTATTTTGGCTTAAACTATACTTTCTGTGCAGAGAAAAAAAATGTCCTGCGATTTGCTTGATATTTTATCTCTACAGGAGCCAATTATTGTGCACCATACCGACAGAAACAGGGAACAGAAAAGACTAAGACAAAAACGATGCATGCGGTGGCTTGGTGTATATGTTCTTTAGCTATCTGAGTTCATGACTTAGCCAGGAGTCAAAGGATTTCTAACAAGTTAGCTGCACAACATGATATCTGATTACTTGTTTTCCCATCAGATTTATCTTATTTTCTAGGAAATTTCTACAGCCAACTTGAAGTTGCTCCAAAGCAAAGAATTAGTAAATTTTCTTTTGCCTCTTATACACAGCAAAAAACAAGCAGCTTTAGCAAGAAGTTCTTAAAATTATGTTCTAAAAATGAAAATGTTTTTGTACTCATTAACCTTTCATTCACTACTTATTTCTATAATTTTAAAAATTTGAGACTATATTTTTAGAAATCAATCAAAAAGAGTATGTAAATAACTTGGATTTAAGATCTCATAAAGCACAACAGTCTGAAAGATTTATCCCATAAAAACCTAGTAACACAAGGGGTGAGGCATGTTACCCAATGTAACAGTCCTGATACCACTGCCCATAAATACCATAAAGCTTTCCAGGCTCAAAAGAATTTTCTGCCATTAATCAAATATAGTACAACTTACTTGTAAGTAAAACATACCACAAAAATCTTTGCTCAGCAAAGACAATCATAAAAATCCAAGACTCCTAAGCTTAGTTTTAAATGTTGTTCTAAAAAACTCCTGATGTATCAACCAGGCTGCATTCATCTGAAACTATCTATACCAAAGTTGTTATATTTGCAAAATTTATAAATGTTTAGCATCACGATTACATTTGTAAATTTTTAAATTTCTTGATACTTGAATAATTAATCTAAACTATGGCAAGTTATTAAAATATAATCATTAAACAGATTGTCTTCAGATATTTTTATCACTACTCCTAAAAAACTACCCCTAGAATAACCTTTAATTATGCCATCACATTTCCAAAGGAACTTCCCAGTGTGAAAGTGAGGCATCAAGAGGGAGAAATTAGATATCAAATAAGGTCATGTATATAAGTGGATCTACTCTTCAAACTACACATTCCTCTGAGTTTTCCCAACTTACCTGAATGTAACCCCAGCCATCTCAAACATAAGCCTTGCAGCTCTTGTCTCATCACTGTCATGATATTTATCGGACATGAAAATAACTTCTTTTATACCTTAAAAGGCATCAATGGAAGCCCCATTAGTAAATGTATATACACAAGTACTGTAAAAGAAAGAAGCAGATGGAGCTCTCATAGTGTCTATGATTAATCACTTTTTCCAACTGCACTTGAAGACAATGTCCAGTTACTGAAATATATATCTGCTGCTTTCTAATGCAGCAGGGGGTGGGCTATATTTAATCTGCCCTCCAGCCTTTTTGGATTTTTATAAGCAAATGCAAAGTAAAAACATGTCAAAGCAGTCAAGCCTTATTCTGATTAACAAATTTTCTTCTTGTAGGTAAGCAAATATTCTTTGCGCACAAGGCAACTACTTGAGGGGTTGATGGGGCGAGTAGAGGGTGCTGACCAACTCAGAGATTAGCACTACTATACTTCCCAGAGGGGTTCTGCAAACCAATCTGGCCTAGCCCTACAGAATGCATCTGCTTTCTTTTCCTGATCTCACCAGACAGCAGCAATAACTCGACAACTGGGAGTTTTGAGTGCTCTGCACTAACGGTAGCTCCTCCACTAGTTTCAGAAGGGATCTGGAAACTGGCTGCATAGAGCATAGGCTGTTCCGTGCCCATGCTTACTGCCGCCTCAGTACCCATGGATGGCAGAAGAAACATCCTGAAGGGTTCAGTGGCAGTAGCCATGTGGGAGCTCAGGTTGTTTCTTAAGGGCAGCTTCTGCTTTGCTGTCAGCAGACCTCTTCTGGTCTGAGAGCCACAGGGCTTGTGATAAACAGCCCCTTTAAACCACACATCTGGCTAAACATGCTAAGTCTTTAAATCTCAAGCTGAGAGCTTTATGGAGATAAAGTATAGCTGAACTGTAGATGTGACAGTTTGAAAAAGGTGAAATATTCAGAACACAATGGTGTGGATTTATGGTAACTGTAATATAAGAAAAACTTAAGAGTGCTACCGTTTCAGTCTGATGACATTTACATGCAAAGATAGGCTTAGAACCTCAACTATCTACCATGTATTAGATACAAATTAAAATTTGATATAGGCTCCCAGGTGACCTTGTTTCTGACAGAAGTTCATTTGCCTTCCTCCCGTCTAATCTATGCACAATATGTCAGAGAATAGTAAATTGACAGTAATTATATGCAAAGCCTGTGTTGTTTTTTGGCAGCTTGCAGTTTAAGAAGTTGCAAACTAAATTAAAAACATGCTAAGAATCACAGAGGATACAATTAGTCTTAGAATACCTGGCACCATCCAAAAACAAAAAGCAAGAACTATCTTGCAAAGTTGATACTGCAATTAATTTAGATCTAAACAATAACAATTTAAGATCAAACACATCTGCAATGAGCTACTGAGGAGCAGGCAGCAATGCAAATGTGACAGTTGGAAAGGGCTGTTTCCTACCTGCCTGGATGATGAGCTTAGCACATTCATTACATGGGAACAAGGCGACATACATGCTACAGCCTTTCACATCAGCCGAATTCTTGTTCATAATGGCATTCAGCTCGGCATGGCACACTGAGTTTGAAAGGAAGGAAAAAAAAATTTAGACTGCATCTCATGAAGAATTTACTAAGTGTTAAGCATTTTATTCCCCCCTCTGAAATAACATGTAATAGACTCATAAAAACAAATTGATTAGAAAGACAAGTACTGAGAATACCAAGTGAGGGCCACATCATCAGACTGGGTTGGTGATTACTGGGGTAACTGTTCACCCCAGCAGCCCTTGGTCTCTAAGTACCTAGAGCAGCCAGGAGGGGCTAAGGTCAAGCACCTTCACCCACCCTAAGCAGAGCAATAGCTCACTATTCCACAAGACCCTGGGGTATTGAATTGCCCACATAAAATGGCTCATTTGTGTGTTGATATGCACACACAGGGATATTCAGTGTGGCCATTAACAGGGCAAGGAGCAATAAGAGCAAGAGAACCACGAAGTGGAGCTGAGCATTTCTACCCTGAGGGATCTGCTTCACCTCACCATGGCACTGACGCACAAGGAAGATACCAGCAGACACCCAGCAGTTCGTTATTCATAAAAGAAACATTTCTCCACTTCATGGCAACCAATGGTTAAGTTCTTGAAATACTGGCACATTTCACTAATGATCCAGGGTCATCCCCAGGCTTTCCTGAGTTCAAGGTCAGAGCGAGAACCTTCCTTTCTCCTGTATCTGTCAAAGCTGACCCCTCTCCCAGCCCAGTCTGGCCAGCTGTTCCCATCACCAACTATAGGATGTTTCCTCTCAGGAGGGAATCAGGACTCTAGCAGAGACCTACTTCTGCTCACCCTGCTGGGTGAGGTTTCTATATCTCTGTATTGTTATTAAATTTCTGGCTGTGTTATCTAAGACTATATTATACACTCCATGTGTAGGGACTCAACATCTTCCCTGGAGGAGCTTCCAAAATACTATACATCTGTGTCCCATCTAGGAAGTATGATGGTCTGGAGTGTGGCAGAAATTTTTTTAGGGACTTCCTAGGTAATTCAAATGTGCTTAGACAAGTTTATGAAGTACTGCCATACTTAATGCACACGAGTGCTAAAATATTTGTTGAATAAATTAATGAATATCTGGATGTGGCCCAAAACTCCTTGAATATAACATATGGGACCTTTAAAGTCCTCTCTACCCTTTCCCACCACCAGCCTGCCACACTAGGTGTGTACCTTTTCAGTAGTTCTGATAGACATGCATGATGCCCATACATGTCAATCAGGACGGCCTCTGCAATCAATGCACACTTACTAAGAATCTGCTCTGGGTCAGGTAAGTGAAAGCCTTGGGCTACCTTTTTCTGCTAGCCAGTCTGGGGTGTTTGTATCCTGCAGCAGCTTGGTAATGCTGCAGGTAGAAAGTCAACCAAGAAGCCAGGTGTGGTGGCTCATGCCTGTAATCCCAGCACGCAGGAGGCTGAGGCAGAAGGATCACTGCAAGTTCAAGGCCTGCCTGGGCCACAAAGTCAGTTCAAGGCCAGCCTGAACTGCAGAGTGAAACCCTTGTCTCAAAAAAGACAGAAAGAAAAAAGAAAGACGAAAGAAAGTCAACCAAGAGTTCTCAGAAAATGCAGTATATACTTACATCCTTATTTTAAGACTAGGAGTAGCATGTTTTGAGAGGTCTCAGTCAAGTGTGAAAATGAACTGAACAGTGTCTAGCACTGCAAGAAAATCTAAGGGAACAAGCTGCACCTAATCAGACGATGGCCCATCAGCAAATAAACCTGAGTGGCCACACAGGGACCTCAGTCACAGTCCCAAAGATTAGTGGCCTGAAATATCAGCAGGGCTATGGGAGGATGAGGACAGAGAAGTGTGCAGAAAAGGCAGCAAGGCCATGTGGGCGCTGGCCTTGAGAGGCTTCCTCAGTTCCTTTTCCCTTGATGATCAAGAGGTTTCAGAAGTGGGCATTAACACTGCTCAATGTTAAAAACAATTAGAAGTAATTGTTTCTTTTATTTCCCCCTAGAGGGCAGAGTGCCTAGCCTTCTAGTTCGTTCTAACTTCCCCAGAGTCCAATGCAATGCCATGATTGTAATGGGTGTTAAATATTTATTGAATGAATAAAAGAGAAAATGCAGATTCCAATTATTGATGGTGATGTGGTTAAGAAATACCAGTTCTCTTAAATTCACACATCAAAAAATAGGCTTTTCCATCTGAGAAATATCTTTATGGTATTATAAAACACTAGTTGATGTCCTTTTTTGAATCTCAAAAATTCTCACACTGGTGATGTTCCTCTAATTCATTTAGGTAGTCTGGAGCAAATTTTTTTTTTGGTGCTGGGGATCGAACTCATGACCTTGCACTTGACAGGCAGGCGCTTATGCCTGCTGAGCTAAATCCTCAGCCCCTCTGGAGCAAATTTAAAATCACAGGTCTGGATTCATTAGTGAAAACTGCTGTATGAAACAAATTCTCTTGCATAGTATTTGATGTCCTTGTGTATACTGTGTACAGTATTTATAAGATAATCTATTTATAAGATAATCTACATAGTCAGAAAGATTTATTTTCCAACATTTTACCTAGAATTATACATCTATGGCTAAGCAATAAGAAATCTCCACATAATACATGTATATTTCACAGGCACAAAGAGCTACATAAAACCCTTCAATTATTCTCAACATTGTTTAAAAGGAAAAGAATCAAATGGTAAAAATTAATGCTTATTAAGTTCTTGATTGCCAGAGGAGTACCTCTGTTTCAGGTAATTATAAGACAATTCATATACTTTGATCGGTCTGTCTTTTCTTCTTCTTCCTCCTCCTCTTCCTCCTCTTCTTGTTCTTCTTTCTCCTCTTCCTCCTCCTCCTATTTCTCCTTTTTTTTCCTTTCTATTACTGGCTGTCAGAATTCAGAACTACATTAACCTTGGACCACTGAGAAGAGACTGTATAATTAGAAAACTGTATTTTTCAAATTCTCTTACAGAGGCTTGATTAATCCTCACTGTCTCATGTAGGCGGTTCTCTAGAAGTTTGACAAATTAACAGGATATATTCTATCCTTTGTTAGATTTAAGAGATCCAAATTTTATAGATTTGATTTCCATTCCATCTGATAAAGACTAATACAATGTCTATTTTACACAGTTGTACTAATAAGGCAACTCAAGTTAAAAAAACCAAACCAAACCCTGAAGAATGCTAAACAAATTCTCATTATTACTGAAAGATTTAGCCATCAGAGTTTATCCTCAGCTGATCTTCATCTGATGAAATACAACAGAAAATATCAGGATGTAATATAATTCAGACTCAAGAAAACTTTCTATTCCTGTAAAAATAACTCTCAAGATTGTTTAAAATTGCTTCATTTTTAATGGCACAGTATTTTATTTGAAGAAAACAACAGCCTCAGGCCCAAAGAGTATTCTGTCAGGGCTGACCTGAAAAGATAGATAGCCCTGTCTGGTGGCTCTTAGTAGAGACACACAGCACCAGTTGTCACTCAGAGCGGCCCCACTCTACCTCCTGCCACTCCAGACTGAATCAACAATGCATACACAGGAGGAGTCACCAAAACACTAGTCAAGACTCAGCGAGCCAGGAAACTTCTAATGTGAAAAGACAGAGTCACCCTCTATTTTTGCCACTGGTTTCTCATTCTGCAATTAATAACTGATATGAAATGGGGTTTCCAAATTAAAGGCTGGTTTCTGGACTAAAGAAAACAAAACAAAATTCAATGTTAATTTACAAGATATCCTACTTCTATTTTGGTGACAAGGGCTTCTGTATCGTTACTTCTTCAAATTAGAATCTCAGTCCTCTGGGATCCTACAGGTGTCAGTAAATCTGAACACATCTTCATGCGCAGGGCAGCTGAACTCCCAGCCTTAGTGCCCAACAGATACTGACAGAAAGTCTGCTCGGGGGAGAGGGGACATGCAGTCACTCCTTTAACAGAGCCATTTAAGGAACTGCTTCATGGCTCCTGGAACTACTATGGAATTTCAACTACTTATTTCTTAATTATTGAAAGATATCCTGACAAGGTCTCATATGTCACTGCCAGCCTCCCAAGTACCTATCCTTCAAGTTAGTAATTTAATAAGACTAGCCTCTAAATTTAAGGCCTCTAACTTTAATCACCCCAAAAGTCCCTTAAAGGTTATAAAGTATTCACTTTTATGTACACTTTAAAATCCATAGAAAAAATCATAGCATGTGGTCCCAAATACTGTCACTCCTCTACCTCATCTCCCTCTGCTGTTTTAACATCTGTGTCTCTCATATATCTGGTAGAGTAGCAAGTTGATTATCAGGGTTCTCGAATGATTGGAAATACAGGTAGAATGAGGAAAAGGAGAACTAACTTCAAAATCAACAGTTACACCACCTCCACAAGGTCACTTAATCAGTCAGGCCCAGTCTGCCACATCTCATTCTTTTTAGCCTCTGTTCCCCACTCTTCTTTCTCCTTCCCCTCTTCACTGCCAACTTGCTAGAACAACCCGAAGCTGTTTCACTGGATTTTTTTTTTTTTTTTTTGGGTACTGGGAGTCAAACTCAGGACCTTGCATTTGCCAGGCAGGTGCTTGTGCTGCTAAGCTCTATATCCCTGGCCCAGCTGTTTCACCCTTACAGCTCTACAGACACAGTTCTTGCCCGTGGCCAGAGCAACCCTTCCTGATAAGCTATGGCAGACAGAAAAACATTAAAACTTCGAGCATTTTCCATATGTTCTGATAAATTCTGGCCACAAACACTGTCCCTCTCAGGCCAAGTGGTCAGTCACAGGGTGAGAACTGGATCCAGTCCTGTGAGTGCACACCCTACCAGCCAGAGATCAAGCAAAGCTACACAAAGGACTGCTGAGAAAATTCAGTATATGAAAGGTTAAATGCACTATGCACAGGTAGATGGGGAACTGAATCTTCAGGTAATATTGTTTCTGCAGGAGAATGCTTTTGGATTACAAATGTCTTTTAAACAAAGAGGGTGAAACCCTGGGATTTGACCACACAAAGATAAAGTCTTACTCAAGTCCCAGGCTCTCTCAGCTACAAACACAGGGTTATGGGAAGAGCACAAGGCACAGGGAGGATAAAGCCTTATGAACCAGAAAAAATTATGCAAATAAGACCTCTGTTGCTTATAGTCAGAACTAGACTTTGTTTTCCTCATTGTGCTGAGAACTTGGGAGAGCTGGCTGCTAGGAACAGGGTCTTCCTGGGCACATTGACAGGTGACAGCACTTCTGCCTGACCAACCAATTAACTACACCATTTGGAAAGTGCCCCAGCCTGCAGTTAGTGGTCCTTCTGTTCCAAAGAAAACGGAACGTCTCCCACCTCTGGCACTGAGTGGCATAGGATTCTACCTGGGAGAAATTCTAGTGTAAGTCTGTGTGTGGAAAAGGAAGGAAGGAAGGAAGGAAGGAAGGAAGGAAGGAAGGAAGGAAGGAAGGAGGGAGGGAGGGAGGGAGGGAGGGAGGGAGGGAGGGAGGAAGGAAGGAAGGAAGGAAAGAAAGAAAGAAAGAAAGAAAGAAAGAAAGAAAGAAAGAAAGAAAGAAAGAAAGAAAGAAAGAAAGAAAAAAGAGTAATAATGCAGAGAAGCCCAGTCCTATGCCTGGAAAATAGTCTCTCATCAATCAGTCCAGACAAGGTCTCCACTAGAACTGACAATGAAAAGGAATCCAGGCCAGGTCTAGGAAGAAAGGGATGCCCCATTCTCTCAAAAGGCAGCACGATCTTCCAAGCCCTGATGAACCATGGACATCTAAGGCTTTCCAGGCTGCAGTGACCACTGCAGTAGTCACCTCCTGTGTCCACACGATAACTGTGCACCTCTGGATTCTTGGAGCTGTCCCTGGCTCTTTCCCCCTCTGCTTCCTCTTCATTACTTCTATACTGCTGCCTCCTCACACCTGGCCTTCCCTACCTAGTAGCTTGATGTTAGTCTTATGCGTCTCTAAGCCTCAGCTTCACGGTCTGTACAGTGACCAGAAGAATCCCCACCTCCAGTACCCTTACTAAAAGCCAGATTCTGTTAAGAACACAGTGCAGAAGATCTACTAGGAAACAGCACTTTCTTCTCTCCTCCAGCTTACTTGCCCACCTGAGACCAGCAGTGCTGGGCTGTACAGTTCAGCCTGACCACCGGAAGACACATTTCCTTTTCTCTCTTGCTCTGTTCCCTGTCCTCTGCCCCTTTTCTCTCTGCCTCTCACTAAAGCTGCTGGCAACAACTCATGGCACCCAGGGGAGCCACTTAGCCCCAATGGTAGTGCTTAAGGCTAAAGAGATTTCTGACTGTGGTGTTTCCATTATTGATAATAAAGCCCCCAGAACTCTAATTACACTGCTTCCCTATGTGCTAAGGGCACACAATCAGGTCAGAAGGAGGAGGAAGTAGAAATGACTGCATTTCAGCCATGGGTAAGCCAGGCCAGCTCCCTTCCTACTGTTCACATGAAACACTTGTGGATACTAAAAGGTACTAAAAAGGTACCAGAACTTGGGTGCTAATCATCCTTTGACAGTTCTGTAATGTAAATATATACCATAAGGCTTAAAAACTCCCCTCTTGCGTTCATGGTTTTTAAAGGGTAAACTGGGACTGAGCACTGGAACAGGAGTTGCAATACATGTGTCCTCATTAATTCTAACCCCATAAGGCCTGCCTCGGGCACCTCACTGGTCTTGCATCAGTGCGTGGAAGAGAGGGATTAACTGACCTAGCCTGAGGTCCTCCAATAGAACTGCGCTCCTCACCGCCCTACATTACCAGGACACATCTGCAGCAGAGTGCTCCAGGTCCCCAGCACTCACCTCCTCCTTCCCACGTGTCTAGGCTGCTCCCACCTGCTCTTCTAGCTGACAGTCTTGCTTCTATCTCATTGAGAAGGCTGTAAATTTATCATCTCCCATAGCTGTCAACTGCCCCTACCTGCCCCTTATTGTCCTTTCTTCTGTCACTAACCAGTTTGTGTATGTAGGAGGCAATCTCCCTCACATCCTCAAACACCACAACTCTTTTTCACTTTCTTAATTCTTCTCTCCCTTTCCTACTGGGATGATTCCTGTGAGCTTAAAAAAAGTCTGTTGCAAAACAAACGAACAAAAAAAAAAAAAAACCTACAAAAAGTAGCCTCTCCCTTCTCAAAAATACAGCAAAGCTTTCTTTGGGTTCTATCTCCTTTCTAGCTACACTATCTGCACCCTTCACATCAACATGTTTCAAAACCCTATCTAAATAACGTCCCCACTTCCTCACCTTCCCTGCCCTTCAACTGACTCCAGTTTGGTTTCCAATCCTACCACTGTCAGAACTGTTCTCAGCAGTGCCAACAATGACTTCCACACTGTTAAACCACAGACATCTGCCATCGTTCCGGAATTTTTGGCAGCTTTTGATACAACAGACCAGTCTTTCTTGAAAGAAAGAAAGAAAGAAAGAAAGAAAGAAAGAAAGAAAGAAAGAAAGAAAGAAAGAAAGAAAGACCACAGCTCCGTGGATCCCCTGATATCATGTCCCTTTGTTGGTCCCGTTTTTCCTATATCCAACCTCTAAATGCTGATGTCTCAAGGGTCATGCTGGGCTTCCTCCTACTGCCTTTGTAAAACCACTAATGTATACTGATGCCCAACAATCCTATGTAGGCACCCCCAGCCTAGACCTCTTTCTGTCCTTTCAGATACCTACAGGAGTATCTGTTAACTTCACTGGGGGCGCTCACATCTCTCTCTAGTTTCAGCTGTCCAAATCTTGCTTGTCTTCCACAAATCTCACTTCTGTTGCAGTGTCCTCCACCTCAGTATGTCATCCAGTTGCTGCAGTCAGAACTGTTTGAGGGAAGTCACCTCTCTTCCCCGATATTGCCCCATCCTCTTGATTCTGCATCCAAAATATACTTCTGTATGCAGCCACTGCTCTCGGCCACAACTTCTGGGCCCCTCCAACGTCCACTCACCTGGCCTTATACACTCAGCACACAGCTGGCAGCCTCAAGTCCACTCTTGCCCCAGCATGATCCATTTACACATATTACCTCAGTCACTTTGGGTGACTCTAACAAGTTAGCACAAACTGGTCACTTCTAAACAATAAAAATCTATGTTCCACAGTTTTGGAAGCTGGTAAATCCAAGATCAAGATGCCAACAGCTTCAGTGCTTGCAAAGATACATGGGAAGGTACAGACAGGGCCTTTTCCTTGCATCCCTGTGAAGTTGCTAACTAATTCCAAATCCCTTTTGGGAGGGAATTAGTCCCACCCAGAAGTAGTCTACTCTTTGATGTAAATCTACTCTTGTGATCAAGTCTAGTCTTATGATCTAATCACTCCCAAATACTCCACACCTTAATACCAACACCTTGGGGCTAGGATTTCAACATGTGAAGTTTGAAAGGACACAAATATTTGGTCTGCAGCACAACCAAAATAAACCTTTTACTCTAAACTTCTTAATCTCCAAGGTCCTCAACCTTACTACACCACTCCATCCTTCATGAAATAAACTTGGGCTAATTTTCTGCATAACACCTATGATATTCCCACTTCAACCAAGCAATCTCTCAGCCTGGAATGGTCTTCCCATGTCTAAACATCAACCTGCCCATCCTGACCTGAGATCCATCTGATCCTTAGCTCTCAGTTTAAAAGTCATTTCCTCAGAGAGGAATATGCAGTATCTACTTATTTCCTTAATATCAACTCCCTCTGAAATTAGTCCACAAATTCCTTGAAAACACCAGACTATGTGTGTTCTATTTACCAACTAAGGGTGTTTGGCATTGGTACATGCAACAGCTAGCCTATAAGGACTTAATGAATGAGTGAATGAACATGTATGAAAGTACTCTGAAAAAAATCTGAAATACAAAATATAACTTTTGTAAAAGAAGAGAACATAACCACCACCAGGAGACAATTGAAACCAGTAAAATAATAGATAGCTCATCAGTATTTATTTCAATTCCCAAAAGGCAGTAACTCATTTGCAGGACAAACCAAAAAGAGCAGTTGTGCTTCACTTTATTCACCTGAACTCAAAATTAATGTCATTTTGAACATAGTCTTTTAAATGCAGAATTTAAAAATTCACACTTGGTTATTATATTCAATATTTTAAATTTGGTATGGCATCTATCACTTGAAAGAGCACAGATAAAATTTACACTTCCACTAACTAGCCAGCAACAACCCTTTAGACAGCACGAGCAGAAGATTGTGTATATAGTCTCCCGTTCTGACTCCCTTGCTTCCACCAACACTTCCGTGTTTTATCACTGAAATCTCCTAATGCCAGGCCAGTATCTATGTTTCAATAAATACTGTCATGTTGCTTGATTCACAACCGGATTTCTAAATTCCTATTTGGTCTTAGATTAACCTCTTATCTCCAAATAGTCCTAAAATCAGTGCCTCCTACATTCATATATTCTGTTTTACTTGGACACAGGATCTTTTCCTCTATTGATGTTATCCAACCTTTAGTGATCTAACGACTTTTAGTTTCCATGTTTGTGGGAAAACCAACAATCTTTAACCACTGCCTCCCATTCATGTATACTGTCCCTATCTGATTTATAGTAGCCTTACAACTGCAGCAGATTTTAATCAATGGGAGGGAAGGAAGGAAGCCTGTTTCTATCTGCTAATTTATCCTCATACATGTATGCACATTCTCTCTGTAATTGCCACCAATAGCTTTTTACAGCTCTGCACCCTGACTGAATGCTCTCCAGAACTCAATAAGCAGAGAAACTGATACTAATCTAATTACAATCAAAGCATTATTATTAATACTTTTCCTGAGGATTATAGAAATGGAACAGTCCTCAGTAATAATCTGTTTCACAGAAATACTGAGAAATAAATGTCAAGTGATGTGTCTAACAATCCCACAATCACTGAATATAAACAAATTAGCCCTGAAAGCCATAACTCTTGATGGCTGGTACAGGATTCTTTCGCTTGAATGTGGTCACTTTTCTAATAAGTATACTATAGACATGCCAAGCCCTATCCAAATATCAAAGTCCTAAGAAGTGAAAAGCAATATAAACCTACTTCAATAATTACTCTATTTCAATATTAACAAAGCTGTGAAAAGGAGATTCCTGACTGAAAAAACTCAAAATAAAGTCTTAGTAATTCAGACTAGTTTCAGAGAAGACCAGCAAAAATCAGCACAATTAGCAGAACGGGTTACCAAAATAAAGACTATGTAATTCAACATTTTTAGGTGCTCACGCTAAACAGTGACCTAGTATTACAAGGCAGACTTGGAAAATTTTTAAAAGTTGCATTTAATACGTACTTATTTACACTGAGATCATTAATCTGATCAAATACTAAACACAACTGTTTTGGAAACTAAGTTGAATGTGCCCCTGAAATTTCACTAATTCTGTTAGTTTTAAAAATTTAGATTACAAATATGTATTGCAAGCAAGATTTTTTTTTCCAATTTTAAAAACAAAACATGTAACTAGAAACATTCGGGGAATAGAAATTCTGTTAAACCTATTCCCATGTCCATTATCATACAATGTATCATCAAAGGACAAGATATTCTGGATCTTGAAATTAGGGAAGGCTATACACTATTTAGATGGTAGGAAAGAAAAAAAAAAATCAGACCAATCCTCAACATTTTACATAATTTAAGCACCTAAAACTGAACTACTTAATGTATTTCTCGGTGACCCTTTTGTGAAATTCAGATCACAGTGCACCCACCATTTACAAATCTTTTGTCTTTCTTCTGACCATCCACACCTTTGCACAGTTCTTGAAGACAAATATCACCATCCCACTTCTTTTAACTTTGAAGTTAGCCTGAGGCTGGGATGGGCCAGTGAGATAAAGGAAAAGCTTCTTCAGCTTTCTGTCCTTATTTATTCCTGATCTGTTCTTCAGCTCATCCTTCTTCAATTTTTTTCCAGTTCTGCAAGAAGAGCTATCACCTTCATCACTCTTGTCTTCAAAATCTTCATCTTCCTCATCTGTTAGAGGATCATCTGCATCAAGGTTGGCAGCATGAATCTAACAAAGGCTTCTTTGACACTGAAGAGACTGTGTGCTCTCGGATTGGACGAGTCTTATCTTTTTTTCTTGCACCAACTCCTTCTCTTCCAATCCTCTCCTAAAGTTATGCACTTTTACCTCTTCAGAGGCATCCTGAGTAGTTTGTCTGTATTTTATCTTTGTATGAAAGAGAAGGTCTCTACTTGAATATTGTTTTGAGAGTTGGCTCAAATCACCTTCTCCTTTTCCTCTTCCACCTCTTGCAGGTTCAAAAGCTGCCCTAGCTGCTGTTGTCACTTTTATGTTTCACTCTAATGTGAAACACCAGCCTTCAAAGATCAAACAAACAGCACTGCAACTCCTACTCCCAGAATCCTCTGTGTCCAAGGCTATGGCCCAAGACCCGGAAGCTGAAGTTACTAATTTTCAACAAAGCTGAATTTGTGAATAGTAAAAGATAAATTTCAGCCCACTTCCTACATGGGGCCATATCTTCAGTATTCAAGGGGGTAAGGTAAATGGCTAAGCAAATAAAATAACATCTATGCATGCTTAACAATATGCTAAGTCTGAAAAATAAAGATTAAATTTAAATATAAAACTTAAACAAGCAATGCTACACACTGGCAAAAGTTTTGAAGTTGCCATACTGACCTCTTGCCTTAATTAATTCCAGGTTTTCCTTTCCAGCATATTCATTTTAGGGTATTCCTACAGCAATACAAATGGACCCTGATAAAAACTCCATGTCTCCATTGCTGCCCACTGGATTCAGATAAAAGCTACCAGTCACTCACTAAGACACCAAGATAGTAACTCCATTATGACATGTGATACTGAAAGCATCATAAACCTGGCTTCTGATGGGAGGAGATATAGGAAGCATTGTTAAAAAATTCCTGTGGCTTAAAAATGGAAAGATGCTGATTCTATTCCAACTTTGTAACCTGTCAACTATATCAGCAAAACTGGTTACACAAAAGCCAAGAATGATATCTGAATTATCAACAGTATTTTAGTTCCATTTTATAAAACTAGTATTTTGATTAAATGTGCTTCACTGTAATGAATTTCACAAAGAGAAAGTAAAAATGTCAACTAAATACTTCATGAGTTTAGCAACCCACCCCCTCATAAAAACAAAAATTTTCCAAAGTCTTTTTATATGGCAAATTAGATAAATTTGCTGCTTCCTGGTTTCTTAACTGTCATTCACCTAAAAAAGGTTCTCACCATAACAATGCTGCCTTCTTGCCAATTAATGTTACTGACATTATATTATCTTTTGGATTTTTCAGGAAGATGAAATAAAAGTCGATTCTTTAGCAGGGGGAATTTTCATTTTCCATATTAATATTACATTGCAATCAAATAGTTTCATAAAGTTTTGATCCTAAGGCTGGAAGAACAAAAACACCCTTTAAAAATGCCTCTCCAGAGACACAGCCCAAGAAAAGCTCTGTCTTCCTATTATGGTACAAGTACTCCGTGTTTCCCTCCTTTCCACAAAGTGTCAATCAGGACTAATGACTTCAATCTTAACAGGATTAATAACGTAGTTGTATGTAATTAGTAAACTCAAATTTACATAATTTCCAAGTTCCCTAGCTTAGTCACTTTGGGCTACTATAACAAAGTCCAGTATTTATTCTTCACAGTTCTGGAGGTTCAAAGTCTGAGACTAGTATGTCAGTATGGTGGAGTTCTGGTAAGGGCACTCTTTTCATGTTTGCAAATTACCATCTTCTCCTTATGTCTTTACATGGTGAAGAGCAAGCCTTCTCCAGGGTCCCAGGTATAAAGGCACTGTTATGGATTAAAAACTGGTGGTCAACTTAACACCAGCTGGATTACATCACCATGTTGCTGGGCGTAGATGTTTCACCTGAAGAAAATTGCCAGCATAAACAGAGACTTGGAGAAGGGAGATGCGTAGATGCATTAATGCGTTGAGGCGCGTGAGGTATTGAGGCATTGTGGGTTCTCCTACATGTTGCTGTTTGAGCCATTAGGTTCTCCTGGAGAAGCTCTGGTCCGCACATCAAGCATTGCTTCCTGGCTCTTGAGGGGAAGATGTGTGCTGCTTGGTCTCCAGGATGAACTTGTCACACTGGCTTCCTGGCATGTACTCGACTGTGCTTGTCTTTGGATGAGCTCGGGGCCTCCGTACCACTGAGGATGGCTGTGGTGCTTTTCAGGATAGCCCTGGTCTTTGTTGTGAGTGTGACTTCTCAGCTCCAGAGTAGAACCCTCCACCTACCAGCACAGCTCCTTCAGCATGCTGGCATAGACTTCCTAGCTTCCACCACTGACCTTTGGGCCTTCCCAGCATGGATCCATAAAAGAGACTGGCGTGAGTCCTTCTTGTGGGCTCCAGACCTCCAGTTGGACTCGTGGGAGGCACTGTCATGAGTTCTGGGTCTTCATCTGGACTCTTGTGGGACATTGCTGTGGGATTCAGGCCCTTGGTTAAATATTCTATGTCTTTAGTGTTGGTAGATTTCCTGCATTTTCTTGTGTTAACTCTAGGTGACCATCATACAAATATTATAAACTCCATGTCCTGATTCTAATTTTCTCTGCATAACCCCTGACTACAACAGGCACTAATTCCATGTGAGGACTCTACCTTCACAGCCTACTCACTTTCTACAGGCTCTACCTCCACATAACACTGGGACTAGGGCTTCAACATATGACATTGAGGGAGACATAAACATTTAGTCCACTGCATTGCCCTTGGAAGAAATCTTAAAGTCACCTGCAAGTGGCTTTCTGTCTAAAACTAGTGGTTTTCTGTCTTACCATTAGGAAACACTACTCAAGCTCTTGGTCTCTGTAGCCTGTTCAAGTGAAATGCAGTGATCAACATTTCAGAAAAGCTCAATTCCAGTGCCTCACAAAAGAGATACAAAGTAACACAACAGGGCCAGGGGGGTTTAACTCAGCAGCATAAGCGCCTGCTTGGCAAACATGAAGTGGTGAGTTCGATCCCCAGCACCAAAAAAAAAACCCAACTCAATGTCAGAGTGTCACAACAGAAAGAGTACTAGCCTTCGAGTTAAGAGACTGCACTGAACACAGAAGCTACATAAAAGAAAGGGGTAGCTGGGTATAGAGGCACATGCTAGTAATCCCAGCAGTCAGAAGGCTGAGGCAGGAGGATCACCATGAGTTCAAGGTCAGCCTGGGCTACATAAGTGAGTTCAAGGCAAGCCCAGCCACCAGAGCAAAACCCTGTCTCAAAAACAAAAACAAAAACAAAGGAAAGAAAAAACATTGAAAAAAAAAAAAAGGTAGGGGAAGTAGGTTTAGTCCCTATAGGCTCCAAACCTTGAGGCACTACCAAGGTATTACAAGAGAACTAGCATGGTCCACAGCTAAATAAATATGTCTACTGCAGAACATTTTCCAAATATAACTGCTGCCTGATTAATAAAAATTTAATAAATGTGAAGTTTTAATGATATGAAGCAATTTCTTGTCATGGAAGATTTTCTCACTTGAAAAATACTGAAAGATTTTTCATGTTTAACAAAATGTTCATGTTTAAGAGTTAAGAATCATCAGATAGAACTCCAGGTGACTTCTAAAGGTCCCTTATAGGGATTCACACACAGCCTATGACTATTCTGACATAGCAGCTGAGGCACCATTAATGTAGGTGAAGAAAAAAAGGTACACCCATGAAAATTAAACACTGTCATCTTATTTTTTTAAAAATAATTTTTAAAATCATGAAACAGAAACAAAAACGCATTTGCATTTTAGTTAATCATCAACAAACACTTCTATTACATCTCAGGCAATCCAAACATCTCTCTGTGGCTTGAAAACCCTTAAGAAGACAGGGACAGTACAGTGTACACAGTTATTGTTATTTAGACATAAAACTTGTCCTACATGCATTATGTTGATGGTAATACTAAATGTTTTTTAAAAAACCATTTAATACCTTCTACAATTTTTACGGTACATCAAATTACAAGCTTACTCTCATGAAAGAAAATTGCCTATATTCTAATACAGCTACAGATAAAATGAATAATTGGTAAGTGAGGGCAAAGAGCTTTGAAAACCTAGAAGTATCATATGGATGATAAAAAAATAACACAACCAGTGCCCTGAAACTCAAAAGCTATTCGATAAAAACTGTCAGTGAAGTTGGATAAAGGCCTCTGTGGTTTTGCTGTTATTGTTGTTTTAATTCCTTCTGGAAAGTGGCTCTGAAAGGTGCTCCCCAACTTGGACAAACGGCACTGTCTGATAAGAAATCCAGTTACTGGAGAAGTTACAGAGCACAGAGAAGGGAAGAGTGTTGCGAATGTAATGTGAAGTCCTTGGCTTCTAGGTCACTACTACAATTGTGCCTGGGGCTCGCTAACACTGAAAAAGGCACAGGTCTCTCAGGGAGAGCTGCTCAGTGACCACTGAGAATCCTTCCACAGTGGTCCAACCACTGGGATCTTTTGCAACCAGCCTGCATAGGACAGAGTGACATCTCCTAAGAATTCATCCATATCAGCACTCAGCACAAGGACCAATATTTCATTGTCTTGACTCAGTGAGTCATACATTTCAGTAAATCTTTAACATTGACACTTTTGCTTTCACTATTATCATAGGGGATAATGAACTACATTGTGAAAAATTATTTTTGCATAGGCATCAAAGCAACTAATCATTCCTTTTTTTCTTGCCATCAAAAAATTACACAATCAAAATCAGAATGAGCAAGTTTCTGAAATATATTATGATAAGTATAATATTTTTCATATAAGTCACTATCATCAGCTATAAAGCTGGGGCTGAAAGGACAGTTTACATTTTCTCAATTTTGATTCTGCTTTTCTTTTCCTACCAGAGTGAAGTTAAATTGACTATCCAACTATTAAATCCCCTAAATCGTCAAACTATCTTCTGTATGGTGAACACCCTGAGTGCTCTGTAGTTGTCCCTACTCTCATTCTTCAATTCTTTCTCTACTTGAAGACACTTTCTCCTTTTTCTCTCAAATATGGAGGATTTGCCCATAAGCAGTTTAAAAATAAATTTATGGGGCTTATTTAACATGACTAAGGCTTAAGAACATTAGCAAAAATGCATAAATTAAACTAAATGTAGGCTTGGAATTCTTCAGGAGAAAAACCCAGAGGAAAAACTTACCAGGGAAGAGTCAACAAAGAAGAAAGGTCTTATATCATGCCTTGAGCTTGGTTTCCTGAAGGCATAATCTTTTTCATTTGAATGGCCTTCATCTACTTTACCTCCAAGAGAGCCAGTCTGTTCATTCTCAGACACAAAAACAGGGTCCAACATCATGAAAAATTACCAACCAACATATGCAATACAATTTGTCCCTTTCATAGCATTAATCGCATATTCTTCAGGGAATAAAAGGAAAAAGGTTTACCTCTCTTGGATAATCTCTGAAGATATTCTTCCTTGGGCTCAGGCACAAATTCTAAAAACTATTCTTTCCTAATTTCAAGGTGAAAACTCAGAGAGCTAAGCCAGAAGTTTTCCTTTCCATACTCCTGGTTTTTGGTCTGACTGCAGGCTACAACAGGATTGCAGAGGACAGTGCAAGTAGCTTCACAGAAGAAACTACTGCATCACCCATCTCCTGATGGATGCTTGAAGTTTGATTCCTGCTTCCCAGCATAAGTCTGAATCAGAGATCTATCTCATCAGGCAAGAGGCTGAATAAAGCCTGCCTCTCATCAGAGCAAAGTCCTGGCAGCACTGAAGTGAGCTGAGCCTGCTTCACAGGAGTAAAGAACCTACCTACAGAGTCACCACGTACCACCTTCAGCTCTTTCTGCAAAGGGCTGCACCCTGCATCCATGGTCTGGTGTTGCACAGGTCAGCACACTGCCAGTGAAGCACACCAGGCCCACCACAGGCATCAGAGCCCAGGACATCAGGGTCCAGCTGCGTGACCACCACCACACTCCCACCAAAGGCTCCTTTGGAACTTAAGAGATAGGAATAGCAGAAGAAGGTAGTTCAATGGGACCTGTGCTGACTGAAAAGAAAGACAATACCTTCTGACCTGCTTTTTAAATGAAGTACCACCCCCCAGTCACATAACTAAGCAGGAGAGAATAAAAACATGCCTTACCATAGGGGTATTTGGTATCCAGTTTATTCTCTGCTGTTCGTCTCCAAGGCAGCAGGTCATCACTGCACCCATTCGGCATTCCATTGTACCCAATTCCAACGATCTTGTTTTCTGCATTCACAATACAGGCTCCGACCTACAGGGAAATGGGCCCAAAGGTTTGGTGATAACTACAAATGACTGGTCTACCACTGGGGAGCACTGAAACGAACCAAAGTCTCCTACAGGAACAGGTAAGCATGCAGGAATACAGCACATAAGGCAGCAAATACACTGCATTTTTAAGTTGAAAGCTGTTCCCTTTTCATAATTTGCTTAATTCATGGGTATCTCTTTCCAAGAATCCATTCTGCTATGAAACCCATTTACCTGGGAATTTGGATCTTTGCTTCTCTGTGCTGATAAGAAGGCCACTGCCATGAAATACTCGGGCCATTCCAAATAGTCATCCCGTTTCCTGCAGGAAACTTCACTCATGTTGGGTCTAGAAGAAAAACATGGCAAAATGTTGAGAAAATTATTTTGGTAAATTTGCTTTCCAAGTCAGTCCTTCGCACTCAACTCTGATCTCTAAACAGTCAACATCTGCTACCTTTATCAATCAGAAATCACAAAACTTAGTCTCTGGTCTTAAG